>JAZGTK010000007.1:0-12498 GCA_036877625.1 Ambastaia sidthimunki | reverse complement strand
CACACACACACACACACACACACACACACACACACACACACACACACACACACACACACACACACACACACACACATACACACACACACACACACACACACACCATTAGCCATGCTCTGCAGGCTTCCAGAGATACTCACCTTCAGTTTGCTTCTTCTGACCTCTTTCTCCACAAGCAGTGGTAAATGATAGCCAGTTCTCCTTATCAGATATAATAGCAGCAGGAGAAGAGCTCTCACTATACTTTATTTTCTCCTTGAGGCAAAATAGGACTATACACAGGGCAAATAACAACAGGTTTTACCTGTCGTACTTTCTGAAATTAACAGAAACAAACACTTCATTGAAATGCTGGCTCCATTCACATACACTATCAGCTTAAATATGTCAACACTGTAAATAATTAAAGGAATGTCGGAGAATAAAGTAGTTTCATTGTTTGAATTAAAATTTGCTTCATTAATAATTAATGTGAAATTTCAACACAGAATGCACTGAAATGTCAAAGCTGCAGCTGTTCTCATGAAATGTGTGCTTTGCCAGAAAGTGTGTCTTTGTGACTGAGAAGTGCTGCCTCAGGGGGATCTTCTGTAAAACCACAACCACTCAGTGTCTCCCGAGATGGTAAGAGAAGGCAACTTTCCTGTATAAAACTCAACTAAATCACAATCCTCATTCCACAGCGGCTCTGTTTCATTGTCAACCATCTTCACTGTTTTATGACTGACCTACAGGCACACTGATTAAAAGCCACATTCTTAACATTTTGCATATACATGAATATTAATGATGGGTTTTTATTTTTCCAATCTGTTTTTATGCTGTTTCTGCCTTAGTGCATCTTAATGCAGTAAACCTCTTTTAAATCCTGACATTTTAAGAAGCTTATCCATTATCTAGACTTGTCAATTACCCCAATAAATTGTAAATAGCTATGAATTCTCCATCAATCCCCTGTGGTTAATCTGTATGCGGTGCTCACTCACTATTAATTCTGTACATGATGTACAATTTGATTTGTGCAGTCTATTTCCTGTAAAAATCATTCAGCACTGGAAAAATAGCTCCAACTCTGCGACCAACAGTTTCGATTGAACCATTTAAAAGCCAAGACAAGTAAACAAATTTATTATCAAGAATACAAACCCTTACTAAGGATATTAGAGAGAGAGAGGGATGCAGGAAAAGAGGAAAACAGAGATGATTGGCCACAGTGACCAGTGAATAAAAGCCAATGCAAACTTTATTTCATAAAGACAGAACAAATCAGGAGCTAATTATGAAACGTGACTTTTGCTGTGCAAATGAATCTAGTAAATCTATGCTTAAAAATGATGAAAGAACGAGAACTGTATCTTTAGTCATTGTGTTAGATTGACCAGGAATAGAAAAAAAATATGAATTAATGTGTGAATTTGTATGAGAGTCAGACACATACCATCAAAAATATGCAAACACAGAAACAAAGTAGTACAGTCAATTACATACAATCTATATGTGTGTATGTGTGTGCGTGTGTGTGCGTGCTATATCAACAAATTACATGATTCAAATCTATAATTAACACTAGCCCCAATATTCATATAAAAATCTATTTTAAAGTTATAAATGGAAAACACTGGGTTAAAGTATATAAACATTTTCACCAACACTAATGTTAATGCCAATTTATCCCAAGGACTAACATTTTAATTAACAAGCCCTTTTCAATGCAAATTCTAAATGCCCACGATCATTTTAATCATGCAGAAGATTACAGGAGATATGCAGTGACATTTATGTGGGATCTAAAACTTTTCATAGAGAAGATTTGTTTCTTACTGTTTTTCTTTTTTTTTTTGGACATGTTTGACATACTTCTGTTTATGTGTTAAGGTAAAGCCGCAGTGTAGCTCCAGTATAGGTCCTGTTCTCAGAGTTTCTCCAAAGTTTCAAAGAGCTATTGAATGATCAATTCATTTGGAAAATAAATAGGAAAAATGTCTGCAAGAAACAGCATTTACTGCCATCACGGCTTTAATCCAGGACCTTTGCTTTTGCTTCACAGCATGTTCAACCATTTTCCTTTTACTTGTGTCTGACAGGCTACAGATAATTCAGCTTACTAAAGGCTGCAATAAAACATCTTAACAAGACATCTGATGAGCTTAGTAACATTTATTTCAAACATGTAATCCTCTTAAAGCCAAATTAGAAGGCTGTGGATAGAATATTTCTACAGATTAGATTAATTTAAATTCTTAAACTGTTCCTTTGCGAACAGAAGCTCTTATACATTGAACATAATCATTGTTTTTTAGTAAATACATTTGCTCATTGGTCAGACACTTTTATCCAAAGCAACTTATAGTAATTTCAAGGTAAACATTTTATCAGTACTTGCATTCCCTGGGATCGAACCCACAACCTTTGCACTGCTAATGCAATGCTCTACCAGTTGAGCTACAGGAACAGGAACACAAAGAGATGTAACATGAAAAATGGATGATGATATATCTAGTATACCACATACATACATGTGTGTTATTTATAACTAGTTTATATTTTATTTTACTAGTTTATAACCCCACAATCCTGAGCGCACATAGGATGCTAATGAAAAACCCATTACTCTCATTATAATTCATCCAATCCATTTTCACTCTCTCTGGATAGTTTAATTTTCATGGAATACAAATACAGGTGAGAAAAGCCAACTGCAAACATCTAAATACATTGATGAAGAGCTGAGAGAGTGATCTCCAGAGAGACGTGCATTAAAATGTGAGTGTGTCCATTAACAGGCATAAACTGAAGTAATTATGGTCTCAACTCACAATAAAGCTGCAACAGCTGGTAATAATATGAGTGTATTCATGATCAGAGATGGAGAGGAAGAATGATTATTAAAATAGATTATCAGGACGCTAGATCAGGACTGAATCTTATATAGCAAATTGTTATTATTGTGAACTTATGTGACATTAGTTGCATGACTGAGAACAGCTTTATTTCAAAACAATATTGTAGATTAATCTGTATGGAATCAATCATATCCTCAGATTTTTTCCATCACAATCATGACTATTATGAATGTAAATTTTATTATTATGAAATGCAGTCAAAACAATTGTGAAATGAAATATTGATATTTCAGGGTCCGCTAAAAACAAATTAAATAAACGTTGTGTTTTGTAATGGTGGATATTTCCTATTGCTTTTACCTGAATTGTCTCACGTGTAGCTTTGTAGGTTGCCACGGAGACTGAATATCATGCAAAATAAATGTTGCACAGCAATTACAAAAATCTTGCAGGTACAGGTGCAATCACAAACAACAACAGGCAAATGACAAACCCTTTTAACTGCAGGCCATTAAGACTTTAATAAAAACCTTTGGATAGTAACAAAAAGTGCAACAAGGCTTAACCTATTTAAAATAAAATGACCGTTTTAAAACGAACAAAAGTCATGCAGAAGTCCTTCAGTATTCTGTAAAATCATTTTATAACTAATATTGCTTGACACATCTGGTGCATGAAGATCTCCCTTAAGAAGGTTTTGATGAAGTAGTGTGGTCATGGTTCCAGATAGCGTGATCCAAGTTGTGGGACTTTATGGGATGTGTGGTTGAAGATGGTGGGCTAAAACATCGCCTACAGCACTCTCTTGGGCACTTATAATCACAACAGCTGTGTGGGGCTTGGCATCACCTTACCGTAGAGTCATAATCTTCACATGGAATACCGGACTGTACCAATATTGTGGTTCCTGGGGGACCTGGACACAAGCATCAGCATAACTTCCTGTTCTATTCTGGCCCTCTCAATTAAGTGAAACTAAATAAAGAGCAGTAATGTGTAAAAAAAAATTTACCACCGCAGAAGAGTCCATCACAGCCTCAGTCTGGCCCAAGGCATTCAGGTTTGTTGTTCTCTACAGAGAGCAGCACAGAGCCCATCTTTCAATTTTTCTGTCACTGATTAGGGCCCTGTGCCAGCTGGCCGATTCAGCCACAGTATACAGAACCAGTCAGATGTGTTGGTCCTCCTCTCATGTTACCAACTGAAGCCAAGCAGATCTTGGACAGTCATCTGTCCTGCTGGTCTTTCGAAACATTCATTGAAAGCAAACATACTCCACAGAGCTTGGATATGCTGGAACATGTCATGTCTGATTCAAATGTCTCTGCCTCTTGTTTCCGGTGATACTATGGCATTATGGACCACATTCACAAAATCTACAGTACATGTGGGATTAGCCTTGCACATATGTATTGTTTCCTTTAAACTGAGCTCATTCTAAACAGCATTTGTTAAATATTAAATCAGATTTGTGTGATTAGCAAATTGCAATGCATCCTGCACAAATATAAGGTCTGTCACTCCAGTGGGGAAGTACATACAGATTATTTTTTTATTTAAGAATACAAGGATAAATAAATACAAAAATATGATAATATTGAAAAATATTCAATGTTTATTACAATAAACAGCAATGTTTTATAAAAAGAATAGTAAGAATAGTATCGTTTGACTTCATGGTAACTTCATGGAGCTAAGACACAGCAAAACAGCACATTAACAGCAAACAATGCTCTCCAAACAACAAATCAAATCCATTCAACATCTAGAAGGCAATATCTATCTAAGCTCTGAGCTGAACAAGCCGCTTTATGTAGTTTCACAAGTGGTGTTTAGCTGCTGCATACAGGTCAGAAGGGGTCAAGAAGCTTTACAACAAAACCACAACCAAACAGAGCTACATAAAAGCAAACAACCAAACATAAACGCCTTTTAAGGCTGAGAACAGTAAGAGCTGTTGTGTGAGGTGCTATAAGATTGTTAGTGTGAGTGGGCAGCATAAGCTGTAGTTCTTGTTAAGGACACAATGCAGTCGTAACACAACAGCAATTGTGTTGATGTAGCAGACATCATTACTGTGAGGCTGTCATTAAGTCTCAGCATCTCATGGGGTTACTGCGTTTAAGAAGTAATTGCCATGAACCTCAACACATACAAACGATTTGAAAGGCATCAATGCTTATCCAAGCTTTTGTCGTGGTTTAGTTGTTGTCTGACTGCTGTTCAACAAAAAAAGGATTTATGGCAGGAATTGAAAGAAGTAGAAAATGTTACTGTAATACAGCTCAAGCCCTGAAAGAAATCAGTCTAAGAAGCTTTATCACACAGTGTTAGTAATAATAGATATTGACTTGGTACAAGGACATGGTTGGTTAAAAAACAAGCAGTTTACTTTATACATAATATACATGTTGTATAAAGTATATACAACATAAAATTTGTATATAAAATTCAACACAGTGGAATCAACACAAAACTATAATGTGGTATTTGTGACATATGCACATTTTGCTCAGTGTAATTTTCTAACTCTGACATCCAATGCCATTTTGGCTCACAATTATCAGTCATTTTATATCATTATTTACAGGCTCAGAGACATGCAAATAGTTTTATCGCTGTTTATTTGAATACATGGGTGGATTTTTCATATTATACAGAGAAAATAATGAATGCTGGCGGCTGTTTCTTGTGGGGTTCCTGACTGTGTAATTAGCATGAGTGTTGATTAAAAGCCATGTGGGAAACCAGATGGAAACAGAATGAGATAAAGTGGAAGTTCTCAAATCATAAACAGCCAAAACTGCAAAACTACACAACACATTGGATTTAAACCAGGGGTTGACTAAAAAACAAGCCAATCAAATAAAAAGCAGAATAAAATTCACAAAAACTTCATGAAAATTAAGATTTCTAATGATAATATTGTGCAAAATTAAAGTAAAATTGTGCCTATGACAGTTTAACAACAACAACAACAAAGCTGTTAGTTACACACAGCAATAAATTAAACATATAAAAATGTGTTTTTAGTTATAAAAAAGTTCCCATCTAAATCTTAGGTATGCTATATGAAAGGTCAAAGCTAAATGAATTGATTTATAAGTAATAGAAATGCAAGACACTATTTATCTACATTGAAAATAAATAAAGACATGTTGTTTATGTTGGAAATGTAACATTACAATTTCATTTTGCTGTGACAAATCAGTAACAAAACTGTGTTGTCTGTTTTATTTTGATTGTGGGCAATGATACAGTCTCTTCTCAGGCAAATCATATTGTATGTGAGATTTGCAACATACATTCTCAGGCCTGTCAATCAACACTGAAATTACTCAGACTGATAGCTTGCAAAAATACAAATGCTGCTGATGTCTGAACCATACAGACACACAAACAAATACAGAGAAGACATTTTGCTAACAGTGGCTGTTAAAATAGTAATACACTGACATTCAAATTTTGGATAAAACATTTTTCACTGGTATAATGTATTTTTTTAAACAGGGTTCTGGTAGTCAGAACATGCAGACATATAACACTCCTTTTGCTTGTTTTCATGCTCAGAATCTACACTGCAAAAACATTCAAGTGGAGCACAGTTTTCATTAAAAGGATCATATCTAACAAAACCTATTTTGTTATGTTAATGTTTGCTCTATGATATGGCATATGCTTCTATTAAAAGCCCCCCAAAATGAGCTTTTGTTCATTTTTCAATTTCTTTTATACTTCTCAGTAGGTGAACTCTTTCTGTTTTTCTGCCTTCAGTTTGTGAATAATAGAAAGGCGAATGAATGTTTCACCGCTCCTTGTCTCCTCAAAACAGAGAACATTTTGTCCTCTAGCCTCTGAATTGTAGTGGGCTGAATTATATTCTGACTTTGTAAAGTGTTTACTAATTTTTGGACAAATATTAAAGCAATCAAATATCTTAATGAAGGAAGCTCTGTTATCACTTCCACCCCCAAGTTTAACATTGACTGCTGGAACACTGGATACATTTCTTTAATTTCTGTTGTTAACATTGTCATCAAGGGAACAGTGATAAGACTGCTTAAGCAGCGGACACAGTCAATAACTCTTTTGAAGTGATTCTCTGTCCCTCAATATCCATTACAAGCAGAGACAACAGTTCAATAGACTTTCTTCTGACAAAGTATTGTTAAAAGTCCATGACATAACTATTGATTAAATGACAAGGTCTTTCTAGGAACCTCCCCACCCCCAACACACACACACACACACATTAGACAGGCAGATATACACATGAACACACTTGGCCTTCTAACACTCAAACCACAGGAGTTTGTTTATCTCTCTTTGCAGACACAGCTGAATGTTTGTGATAAGTGAATACAGGTCAGTGGCTCTGCTGTTTCAGGCTGCAGTACAGATTAATGAAGCTGTCAGGGTTCATAACACACATAGGTATTCACTGCTGCATTCTTATTTCTTAGATTTTGCATGTATAGGCAAACATTTAAACCTTTAGTGGTGGTTCTACAACTTTGTGTTGGTCACAATATCAAACTAACTGTAATAACCTGACTTAAACCTGGCAGTTCTGAATCATGTAAGCCATGAATATTACATCAGTGTTGATGATGTGTCTCCATTTATCCTCTCTGCCTAGACAATTACATATTAAATGAATATGACTTACAATCAATTAATAAATATCCCAGAATAATATATATATATATATATATACACATATAACATATATACATATGTAACATTGTGTTTAAAACAGTTAGGTTTAAAAAATGAATCATTTATATGACAAATTTATAGTGGCCAGCTATACTGGGACTATTAATAAGACTATAATATAGAATGGTCTATGTTACAGATAGTACCATGTATTTTATATTTTACCCGTTTTTTTTATCTTTTCTTTTAAATTATACAAAAGTATAGTTTTTTATTATTTTAATGCATTTGAGGGATATAAAGATAATATAATAATACACAAATCACCACTTTATAGACAAAGCCAGTAAGATCTAACTGACGTCGATGCATGGGGCTTTAATTTTGGCGTCACGACATGTGCTACGTCATCAAGCCGCGACAGGAAGCCTCAAAGATGTCTGCATGTAATAGCGTTTTCGTATTAGTCGCATGAAAAAGCAAATCGCTGTGGTTGTGCATTAAAGAGGGCCTGCAATAATATTCACTTTAGGTTCTAATTTTCCGATAAATCAATATACACAGTGCAGTCAATAAAGGTTGGAAACTTTGCCACTCTGTTTTCCAGACAGCTCACGTAACTTCTGTAGTTCGCAATGTTACGTTTTGTTCCAACTGCGACCGCACAGTCTGTAGTTATCCGCTCTCCGAGACGTATTCAAGAGCGTATACAAAACATAAAACAGATAAGAAGAAATTTTTTTTCAAGCTTTCAACAGTCAAGGCTGGCATACTACTGATTAAAAGAAAAACAAAAATGAAACAACCAGTGCTTGGTTAGGATGCACTTGGGATTCTTCACCCTAAACAGCGTTGAGAGTGGTTTACCTTTCATGGTAAAACGGGAGAATAGGGCAATGACAGTAATGGAAATCCAGAACTGATAAAGATTTTTTCAGAGTCAGAATAAAATTTACCCCACTACAGTGCCGATGCAAACCATTCCTATAATGCTGAAGGGGCATAATGTGTGCTGCAGAAACAGGAAGTGGTAAAACACTTGCTTACTTTCTTTCCATCATTCACAAGCTGCAGACATATAAGCAGGAAATCACAGACATGGAGAGAAATACTTGTGCTGTGGTTGTGGTCCCATGAAGCAGAACAAGTAACATCTGTGGCTTGTTCACTTGGCCAGCAGTTAGGTCTTGTGGTCAAAGTTGTGGGTGGGGGGATAGCTGTAGGAAACAAGCAGCATTTTTACACAGCCAACAAGATGTTTTAGTGGCTAACCCCTGGTGCTCCGCTAAAGGCCCTGTGAGAGTGATTTGTCAGTTTGAAAGAACTTTTCTCGAGTGGCATCCGGACTCCCATAAAGCTGTAGTGGAAGCCATATTTTCTGGTGGTATGGGAGACATGGGACATCCTTTTTAACTAACAAACAACTAACCATTTTTTTCATGTTTATTTAAAAAATGAAACAACCAGATGTGCTTACCATATATATGTAGGCTCACATTTAATGCCATTATTACATTAACACTGAACAACAATACAAACGGTCTAATTTAAAAAGAGGACAAAACTTCTATCACTTAACTCCAAATGTTTCCAAGAGTAAAACACATTTATATGAGGCACAGTAACATGTTTTCTTTTTATTAATCTGTTGTGATGCTTATGAGTGTGTTGTTATTAAAAGCTGGTAGTGGTTATCTTCTGTTTATTAGGGGTGAGTGTGATAAAGAGGAATGGAAGTAAAACTCCATGCATCACTACTAACTGTTTATTATCACCACACAACAGGAGGGTTGTCATGAGATAAATGTGCAACTTTGTAGCAGTGTTATTGAGAAGAGCTTTTTAAAACACTGATTAGAAGAGACATAACAGTGAGCTGTGAGCTGCTATGATGGGCTTCATTCAAAGAAAATGCAACCCACTCAGGCTGAAGCTCTCTCTTTCAAAGTAAATATACATATGCATATTCTCAATTTAGTCATATGCTTTATGTATGTTATGTACTATTAGATGTATTTGTACAGTGGCTCTAATGTTATTGACTTTACTAAGTGCAGCAACTTTTGCGGTTTGAAATGGAGACTGTTGGGTAAAGTCCAGTGCTTTAATTCACAGGACACTGATACTTTGGTTTACCAGATAGGCAGAAAGAACTGTTATAGGATTAAGAGTTGAAACTTTGCATGGTTCTATAAGCCATTCTAAATAGGATAGTATAAATTCAATAACTGTTTGTAAATAAAATGTGTAAATTTAGTTTCATTATCTTTATTTAGCACCAGAGTCTGATATTTAGTAAGTAATCTGATATTTTGCAAGATTACGTTCACATTCCTGTTAGTATAAAATATATATCACTGTAGGTTAAACATGGCACAGCCAGACAAAAGTACTGGAACTCTGTGAAACAGAACAATGTTTCATTTCTCCAATACTAAAAAACTAAAGCTACCAATCTGTATTTGACTGCAGTGCCATTTAAGGTGAAGAAAATTATGCAGAAATCGTGTCATTTTCAAAGGACACTTAGAAATACAGTAATATTATGGTGCACTATCATGGTATTGTACTGCAGATGTATACTATAAGAATCATAGTAAAGGACAGAGTCTCATGCCGGCATGTATACACCTAGTAGGAAACTGACCTGTTGGAAAATGAGCCATCCAGCCAGTTAATTTTTTGTTGTCACTTCAAAGGGAAGTTTCTAAGCTTTGAAACACTCTTGACTGGTTGCTAATGCTAAGTAAGTCTATGTTTATAGGACCTTCTGTCCTTGTATTTCACAGAAGGGTATGAGTAATAGACTGGTAAAAGATACACACACAAAGACTTTCCACTGGTCTTTTGTTTAGGACCATCTCTTGTATGTCAAACAGTTTACCATAAGCATTTAGATACAGAGAGCTACAGCCACTTTAAACAATAATCCATTCTGACTTACTCTTCAAGGGTTGGCAAACTTACACATGCATATTCTTGTTCATTAAATTCGTTTTTTATATTATTTTGTTTTCATAAATGGTATGTAACCATAACAGTAGACATGTAAACCATTGTTACTGAATAAATAAATGACAACATACAACTGAATACTGTGGTATGTGGCATGTTAAAAACTAGACTTAAAGCTTAAGCGGTTTGTTCAAATACTACATAAACTACACAAATGATGTTTGAATGACTACTTTGGTCTACTGTACAAACACTATCATGTTATTTAGTAATTCTTCAAAACATAAAACTATCAGATTTAAATAACCCTTTTTTACTTATTTCTATAAACATTAAACACACATTAAATATGTACATACATACTAAATAAAAAAACTATTGTAATGATAAACACTTTTTCAGAAGCAAATCTCTTTGATACATTACATGGGCATTTCTTCTCAACGTAACCTAAACTGTCCTTGTTATCAGATCTCCTCGGATGAAATCTATGACATCATGCCACAAAGCAGCAGCAACAAACCTTTTTGGCCCCTTCTAGTGATATTTCTGATAACTTTCCACTCTAACAAGTTCTCATATGTTAGTGGTGGAATGTGTAGTGGAGAAGTTTTCCATGCGAATCCGCACCACTTTCTCCACAGGTGGAGGGGAGTAAAAAAAATGACAGGTGAAGACCTGTTTGCAGGCTTTTCTGAAGTTCTCAGAAAGAAAGGCATAAAGGATGGGGTTGACGCAGGAGTTTCCGTAGGCAAGGCAGTGAGAGATGATGCGAAAGGCAAAAGAAGCGTCATTCAAAGGGAACTGGCCAAACTCAACCCACATTGCGATGATGTGGTGCGGCATCCAGCAGATGAGGAAAGCAGCGACAACCAACAGCACTGTCTGAGCTGTCTAAAGAACAAGAAGGAAAAACATGGTGGTTAATCATACTTCAGATTATTTATTGTGTAGCTGTTTGCAGATATTAAAGTTATTCAATGATCTAAATGAATAGTTTTAATTTAAAAGTAATAATTTACACTCAATGGTTAAATATGGCGCATTATTTGGAACCGTCTCTGCATGCAAGATTATGGTAACTGGGATGATAGCCACTATAATTGGCTGAAAATCAGAGGCTGGTCATTATACTGTATGCCGGATACAGCACAGACAGGTAGCAGGTGGTTTTGGTCTTGTTTGTACAGATTTGTTCCTATAATGCAGCAGTTGAAAAAGCGGAGGCTAGATTGTGAAGAGTGTGACATTTTCTTCCGTGTTTCTCTTTCTGGCGCCAAACTATTTGCAGAAACAAGGTGGATGCCACTTAGTGAACCTCACAGTGGGTTTGATAATGCACATCTCATACAGTTTGTGATGATGCAACACATCTATGAGTGGGTAGATAAAGCACCATACCAGAAGATGATTGATGAGAGAAGAATAAGCTAAATAATGACACTAAAATTAGCAGTAATGTGTAGAGGTAGGAGATGCATCCCACTCTGTGCTTCCTTGATAATGGGTGTTATGCAGTTGGTCTATTTACAACCTGAAAAAAAAAATGAAAATGAAAACTGCTGACAGCTTAGCTCTCTCCGCTTTCAGAATGGAGGAAAACACATTTTCTATTCTATTCCGGATCTTTACACACCGAGTTGTTTCTTTATGTGGATTACTGAGGTATCCAAATTTAATTCCTGATGATTTGACACAATCTCAGATTCTGTTTCATCCTGGAGTTGTCATAAAAGATCCGTAAAATCATATATACATACTGAGACATAATGAGATACAGGGCAATAGTGATTTAATATTACAATAATCATGTGTACAATATAATAAACCAATTTATAATTTTAAATAATACAATGATTCAAAGAGCTTATCCCATCATGCAACCACATTGTGGCAAAAAATTAATTATTCGCAAGTTTTTTGCTGTTTTGGCAGTGTTTCCTTGTACAGGGTCAAGAAACTATTTAATTCACTTTGTGTTAAAAAATTAATCATGCACAAAAACACACACAGATATATACAGATATATCTGTGTATATAT
>JAZGTK010000006.1:312439-394922 GCA_036877625.1 Ambastaia sidthimunki | reverse complement strand
CGCTTGTAAAATAACGTCTCTTAACTGAAACTGTTTCCCTCTTCTCTCCCCGTCTCAAAGCTCCAAAGCAATTCATCTACAGAACAAACCACTTCAATCATCCAAAAGCCAGCTAAAAAAAGAAAGGACGGGCTATCAAAAACTAATCTCATGGAAATCATGCACAGCCTTTAGAAATAAACAAGCAAGGTTAGCTTGTGTATCTCAGGGAAACGTGAAAAAAACCCAACATGAACCACGAAACGCATGCGGGCGAGTCAAGGTTTTAATGTTCCAGCCGTTCATCTCGACGTTGCAACGCTTAAAAGGTTCTGCGACAGTTAAACAAACTATAAAAACGAAAGCAAAGTGAACAAACTAATCCTCTTTTCTCAAAGGAGCTGAGACAAAAGTGTCTGCCAATCCCCAGCATACAAATTAGCGTTACCAGAGAAGACAGCCTGTAAGATGGGACTTATTAATGAGGATTGTTTGACTGAACTCAGTCTGACAGGTTGTTTTAAGAATGTTTGGAACTTCCGGGACAGAATGGTCTTGGGATTCACACCTTAAGATGTCTTGTCAAAGGGATCACACTGCTAACTGACCTTAATCTTTCCTGCATGAGCAGAAAGAGAAAATGACAAGTCCCGCTGAGATTTCTGCATGCCAGAGTTGTCTGTGATGTTATCGGAGGTGTTTGGAAAATTAAAATTTTGAGCCCTTGGGAGTGTCCAAGCCTCCAGGCATATTTCTTAAATTAAGAAGTGAAAAATATGTTTAGGGCTTATAATGATGGAGAGCGTGAGATCTGTGATTAAAAAGATCTGATTAGACGAGCATCTGAGAGAGAGAGAGAGAGAGGTGCAAGGAATCGTATCAATAAATTCATTAATAATGCTGAATCCATAATAAATGTCTCAAAACATGCCCATCACTTAAGTTTTATACATTCACAAATTATTTTAACTATAAAGGCACATAAAAAATGAAGAATGTTTCATTTGTCAACACTGTGAGCTATCCTGTACTCTATCCTGGGCACAAGTTGGCTGTAAAGTGTGTCTTAATGGGGCTTGTTTATGGTTCTGGAAAACTGGGCAGGAATTCAGTCCTGTAATGGTGGGTGAGCAGAGACGGCTGGGGGTGGGAGGGGCTGCTGGGAGAGAGACAGACAGAGAGAGAGAGAGAGAAAGAGGAGAAAAGTGATGGCACAGGAGAGGAAGCAAAACCTGTCTTATTGAGATTCTGGGATAATTGGATGCCAGTGTTAGACAAGAGAGTGAAGTTCTCGTATACTGTAATGAATGCACAGAAGTTTGACCTTAAGAAAAAAAGTCATTTTTACATCATTTAAACAAGCTAATGCAACACACTGCATGAAGATGTTGAAATTAATTTATGACAATCAATTTAAATGTGTAAAATGAATGTTTACTTGCATAAGCAAATACATTATTATATTTGTTGGCAATAACCAGATGTACAGAAATCAATATTCAGACTGACACAATTACATTTATTAGAAAACAATTGGAGCATAATTTTTAATTAGACATCATTCCTTCATGTACTTTATTTAATTTGGCATTCTACAGCAATAATTCCATTAGATTTTATTTATATCAATATTTGTTGTAAGGTTCAGTCTTAAGTTTTAATCCAATAGTCCTTTTCATTGTACCTAGCTGACATTAACTAAACACATTTAAGTTTGTACAAGTCTACAACAAAAAGTTCCAACTAAATTAATTGCTTTTGTAAAATGTCAAATACGTGGGAATCTCGTTTATTTTTGGAGTGGTTACGAGAGTAAATACTTTACAAATCTAAAAGTTTTCGAATGTATTCCATGCCCGTGAATTGTGTGATTAAATGTAGCTAGCGTTTAACAAATATCACGTCTTTGTGATAAATCATCTTTGTTTTACTGAAACAGCTCATTAGAATCATTAGAAATCCTCGTTCTACTTTCATGTCAACTGTTTGTTTAATTTTCTTATTTTTAGAAATGGCTTTCAGTTTTGTTACAGAATCCGAAACTGTGTTTGCCGGCGTACAACTGTGTCACTTATTCATCCCACTTCAGGGGTCACTTTAAATTTTCCTTTCAATAAAGTTTTTTTTAGCATTTTGCTGTTACTTTCCTGCACTGAAAGGTCCATTAATGAGCCCCTGTGAGGAGCAGACGTGACTGTTGTAAGAAGGACAAAAGCTTATATTGTTCTTCTCATTTCATCATTCTGAGGAGAAGCAATTCAATCCCTTAAACGGGTAAATAAGACAGGAAATGTTTTTATAAATAAAAGCTCAGCGTTTTGGTCTTTTGAGACACGGGGCGATAACAACAACAGCGCAATGACATGAATGCCTAATATAATTTTTGGAAAGTCTTTGGAAATCTCCCCAATGTGAGGTTTGTGAGTTCTTCATCCACATTAGGCTGTGTGTCCACCTAAGCATTTGGTCCCGTGGCAAGTATATCTTTTAATAGTTTGCAATGAAAGCAACGTGAGTTTTTTTGGACACCAGGAGTTGGGAAATGTTTAACTCTGCCCTAATCAATGTCACTTTGAACCTAGCCGTCCAATCACATGGCAGGAGGGCGGGACAAATACAACACCAACCAATCGTCACATTCACATGTCACATTGTACAAAACTTTGGTGAATATTCCGTATCACAGCAAACACAGCATCTTAGCTGAAAAAACATTGTCAAGTGCCCACAGCTGGTGTTTCAGACAAGCGCCAGACATTTTCAGCTGTGTTTAAATGCTTTGGTGTACACATGGCCTAATAGTTGCAGATGTTTCCCTCTGAGAACACTTCCCCTTTAGTTGGCTAAGGAAATGATCTTAAATGATAAGAAAACAAAGTTTTGGTTCTTAGTTAGAGTTCAAAAGCTGCTCTGATCATTAAATGTGGGATGGCTGAACACGCATTGCATTCTGTAGAGAGTGACAGGACCGATTATGAGCCTCACATCGTAACTACAGTATCATCAACAAAACGTCATCTACCGACACCATCATCATAGTGTCATTAAACCCTTCCACACGTACTGTAAACCATGGCAGCGAAAAACTGATTGTGAGTCTTTCATTCATCAAGGGTTTTAGCACTTTGAAGAAAATATGCAAAAGACCCTTCAAGCAAAAGAAAACCATTAGTTTGTGTTTTGAAATCATGTTGAAACTACATCATTCTCTGCTTCAGCTTAGCTTCA
The DNA here is from genome assembly GCA_036877625.1 of Ambastaia sidthimunki. Lineage (NCBI taxonomy): Eukaryota > Metazoa > Chordata > Actinopteri > Cypriniformes > Botiidae > Ambastaia > Ambastaia sidthimunki. The sequence continues at coordinate 391,715 of JAZGTK010000006.1, read as the reverse complement.
TAAAACAGCACTAAAAACCAACTTCATAATGGCACTTCCCCAGATATTATCATTTAAAGACATCTCATGTGCATCTTAAGTTAGTAGGTTATCGTTAGTATACATTTAAATAACACTGAGATGTCTAGAAGAAACAATCACCATGATGTAACCATGATGTATCATATATATATATATATAGTATTTGATATAGTATATGATATATAGCTGTTCCTATATACACACATTTATAGAACTTATAGAAACAATCACCAAGATGTAATCATGTACTATTATATATATCTATATAGTATATGATATAGTATATATGATATATAGCTGTTCATATATAACACACATTTGTAGAACTGCATATGCAGTGTGTGTGCCTGTGGGCATGTATATTATGTTTTTATACAGACAGAAGGGAAGAAGGTAATATTTCAGATGGAATTAAAATGGGACTGACAAGATAAAAGCTATTCCGAGATTAAGAGCAAGACGGAAGGAGAATTAACAGATAAGAGAGAGAGAGGAAATGGGATCCTGTCACATCCGAGAAAGTTCCATGCAACTTCCAGTCATAACTCAAGAACAGCATACAGTGAGACTGTAAAAACACCTTTTTTAACTGCGCTGGCTCTTGTTTTCCAGGTGTAACATACTAAACGCGTTCGTGAGCTTTCACTGAAGAATTTGCCCAGTTTGCTAGCTTTTCTGGAAAACCTTTTGCATTACAAGCTGACCTTAACATGCTCACGATCTGAGCCCGGACACATGTTCAACCTGTGATGCTTCTGTGCACAGCTGGTGCTGATGTGAGGGGGGGCAGAAAAGCTACAGATACCATTTAATGGACAGACCAGAGAAGGAGTCCCAGAGTGGGTGAGATAAACAGGCCGAGATGAAGAAGAAGAAGCACAGATAATTGAGCGTAGGAGAGAGAGAGATAGGGAGACAGAAAGAGAGAGAGAGATGAGGGGGTTAATTCAGTGTTGGAAACTGGACCGGGTACAAGTGATCTTTTGCTACTGCCCATTTGTGCTGGAACATGACCTCAAAGAGGGTACAGAGCTCAAGGCTACAGATTTAAGCCCCTTGTAGGAGATTTTAGCCCATGAAAAATGAATGTTTAAGTATGTTTAAGACATAAAAGTACCTGTTGTTGAAAAAAAGTCCACATACAGAACCGAATACTAGCCTAAAACGTGCAACAAAAAATCAATAAAACACAAAATCCATCAAGTATTACTGCTCACAAAATCTGACCAGGAAGGTTATCCACTGGTACATAAGCACTAAAAAGACAGCAACATATTGAAACACAGCAGAAACCTTCTCTACAATTAAACCGATCCACTGTTTCCCCTGAACGCCAGATCAAAGCTGAGCGCATCTGTATGCAGAACGAGGAGTGACATTGATTTTTGAGGGCTGGTGTAAACACACAGTAATTTAGACTGGGGATATCTTCCACAAAAGCACACACAGGACTCCAGCTGAACCATATTGAATACAGGCTTCACTTCTCTAACCATGTCTGTTTAAGATCTAGAGGTCAACCGTGATTTATGGTTTGCTGTGTGCTTATCATCCACAACCAGATATGGCTGTATTTTTATATAATGCAAGGCAAGGTCATGCAGAACCATGTCAAGGTTCTTTACGGTTCTTTAGTGTCTCCTCCGTTGATCTCACCCTTCCTGATACAGCATAAATCTGATAAGTGCGCCTGAAAGGTTTTGCTAAATGGGATTATTCTCCTATGGGCTACAATTGGCCCACGCAGCTTATTCTGAAAGAGTTCATGGGCCGCTGAGACCACAAGCCTGACAGAATGTGCAAAGCAAGACTGGATATGCGGATTGTGGCTGAAAGACAGACGGGTGAGCCAAAAAATGTGAACTCATTAATATTGAACTTTGGAGGAACAAGGTTAATTTTAATACCAAATACTGTGCTTCCATGGCAGGCCTGAAGCAAACTGTGTCATTCATGAGGGACTTAGCCAGCCGGCTACAGATACCAACAAGAAAATCTTTATGACTCCTTCTTAGCTAAGAGGACTTAACAGACTTCTCAATATGAGTTATTGAGACACACAGTTTTGTCTCAGATGTTTCTCTCCCAAAATTCCTAGGACAAATACAAGTTTACATACATGAGACAAGTGTTAATGTACAGTAAACATAAAGCATTTTAAAATTAATATGGATAGCATAACACAGATAATGAACTATGGAAGAATTTGAAACGTTTGAGTTCATATTGGACTCTGAATTTTGATTGTATTTTGGCAACTATTAAAGACATTTTTCCTGTCACTGTTGTCCTGCCAGTTTACCTCAGTTTTAACCAGAACACTTGGACATGAGGACAGATGGCTTTTTATCATAACAACATTTTTGCAAGAATTACCAATATCAATACAACATGCTACCAGTTCTAAAACTAAAAAACTCCCTCTCATGTCCTCCAAAAATGATAATAACATACCATAAAGGTCTTCTCAAGTACTGCATCATATTTCAGGTCTTCTAAAGCCACAAGATACTAAACTATTGTGACAGGAATCAAACAAAAGATCATTCACTGACAAACTTCACAAATCTGGCACTTTCTGCTGGTCTTCGAAGCTTAACAGCCACTAATCACTGTTTAGAAACGAGCCACCCAGACATTTATTTAGACATTAATCCCTTTATGTTTGAAGAAAAGTTGAGTGGCATGAGGGTGAGTTTATGATAACAAATTTTCATGCTTGGGTGAACCGTCCCTTTAAAACCACACAAGCGTGGAGGGCAAGCCTCCATTATTTTAGTCTGGCATACTGTAAAACGTATGACAGATTCCACATGCGTGAGAACTCACCACAGAAATCTCTGCAAGGCAATAATAAAATAAAAAAAGATAAAGACTTTTTAAGGTAAAAAATAATCTTTATAAAGTTCAGGACACAGTAGAACTGCTTTCAAATTTTTTTTGTGTCTCCAATTTTGGGACAATGACTAAATATCTCTCCCAAAAAGCTGATATTCTTTATTAATTGATGCTAATGTCTATAAATCTGTTATAGTCTGCACAGTTGCATTTTAACAAACTATAAGATATAAGCTATAAAAAAATACAAGCTATAAATGAAACAGGGCAATTAGTTTATTTATATCGCTGACCTGACAGGGAGATGGAAATGTGGATAAGTGAAAAATCCTACCTAGTTTACTGGTGACCATTTCTGAGGTAAACAACCTAATTATAACCACATTCCCATTCCAAGTGAGCACGTCTAACGAGTCTCTCTCACACTGATGCTCAATTTGGTCAAAAAGACTCTGTGTGTTTGCAATAATAATCAGTATTCATGCACCATGAATGCTAGCGTATGTTCCCCCACATGCTTAAAACCCACAGCAAAGATTTGGTAAGTTGTAACAGTTTATAAGAAACGACCTGACAACACAATCCAGTTTTCCAGATTCGTTCACACTGGATTCACATTTGCAACGCTGAAAGAAAAGAAAGTGAGTTTCTTGATCTGCTGATGGTTGTAATCGCTTTGTTTTCGTTCCACTAACGTTTATTGAGAGAACTTTTGGAGAACGTTAGCCAACGTTCTGACAACCTTCCCTGTTAGCTGGGTGTGCTTTACACATGATCAAGAAAGTGAAAAGAACAGGATCATGGGAAGACAATTGAATGTGGACAAAGCATTGAAATTCCCAAAAATCTGTTCAGGAAAAGATTGCTTTAAAAACATTCCACTTACTTTTGATATTTCATTAATTCAATTTCCATATCAAGTGACATCATGAAACAGACTGTCGCACTAGAATTCCTTCAGGAATTTGGGAATGATTTCTAAAATGTATTCCACCAATCTTATAATTAAGAGACTGGGGTTGGTTGGCACAATTTTTATTTTTCTTATTGCAAAATATCTCAGTGGATCAGATATTAAGATAACCCAATGAAGTGCACATTAAACTGTGTGTACTGGGGAAACACACACACAAACACACATTACATGCGAATTTCCTGAGTTATTTAATGAGTAAAGTTATGTTGTGCAGTTTTGCCAAGTACCAAACTCCGACACTGGGATGTTGGCACAGACTGTAGAGCTGGTTGGCGAAGTTATAAAGCTATAGTTTTATAGACAGTAGCTTTAAAGTGAAAAGATAAAAATGTCTATTTTAACCAAACTAAACCACTGTCTGGGACATGCCATAAAATTACATAATTAGTTATATAGATGTGTATCTGTATCATATCAGTTATAAGTAATAATTTTTTTACACCACACGTGCATACTTCCCGACTCACACTCTTTTCATAAATGATATTAGCCAGCTGGCATCATTTATCACAGAATTAAATCTTATATCAACATACAGTATAACCCACATCTATTAATGAACATTGATATATTTTAATTATCTTTACATTCTTTTAATAATATTTTAGCAGTGTTGATAGCATCAGTGAGTGTGGGCCATCAGTGCAGTGATTATATATTACATTTCTGTGACAGTCTAATTATGAATTAAAATTAATTAGTTAATAAGTTAACCAGTTAACCATTATATTACTGACCCTTTCTCTACTGATGTATAGAGTGGACTTTCCAGTGGACGACCCAGCTACCAGGGAACATTCTCAGAATGTTGGCTAACATTCTCTCTAAGTTCTCTCAAAGTTATCAAAAAAAGTATTGCAGTAATGTTAGTAGATATATATATATACTCTTAAGCTGTTAGTAGAGCATTTTAAAAACATTACAGAAATAACGTTTATACAACATCTAAAACTTGACATTTTGAAACGTTCTTACAACATAAACTTGTTAGTTGGAAACCAGTGGACTTAGTTTATGACCATTTAAATGCTGAGCTCAGATTCAGGAACATACATAAAAGTCTGATCATTTAAGTTTGTACTTTCTCTAAAAAAAACTTCAGTTCACTCTGTGACAAAACATCAAGGGAAACATAAATCATAACAGTACTGTGGTCTGAAACCTCACCGTTTTTTTTTAAATGAAACACTCATCTCACCAAATAAATCTTGCATGAATCCCAACAGTGCAAACGCTTCATAAATCTCACTTTGTGTGGGAGCTGTCTGAACTATTTGTCAGAAAGGCCGTAATAGACAGGCTGCTTTTCAGTGAAATCAAAAGCTTATCTGAATGTAGCCACAATTTCAGCCAACACGCCGAGAAATGAAAATCCATCGTCGGTGTGTTGGGAGAAAAGCGCACGGTGTGTGTGAACAAGGAATTGATTTTCACAGTCTTTACGGTCATTTTTAGCGCAGTTGTAAATGTGTAAAGAAACGCTTCAAACTCACGTGAAGGGACCTTAAAAAGATATTGACAAGCATCTGTTCTGTGTAAAGATCTAACATCTGTCTTTTTATTTACACTGCATTAAATATGACAATCTTAAACACAATATATATTAGAAAAGTAAAAAAACCTATTGAGCTATAAATATGTGTGTGTGTGTGTGTGTGTGTGCATATATACGTATGTATGCATATATATGTGTGTGTGTGTGTGTTTGTGTGTGTGCATATATACGTATGTATGCATATATGTGTGTGTGTGTGTGTGTGTGTGTGCATATATATCTCAATAGGTTTTATATACATCTATATTTTAGTAATACATATACATGTCTATACTATACTATACATATTTCTAAATATCATTGCATTTGCATACCGTATGTATTGCTTCTTTCTGAATACCCATAATCCAACACTCCTGTGGAGAGATGTCAGAAGACAATTACAATTTATTAATTCAATTACAAGCATTGTCAAAGAAGTAGAGGAAGCTACTGAGAGAAGCTCAAACTATCCTTTCTCTGCCGAGCTGTACGGCTAGGACACAAAATTAACTCTAAATACAATTTGGAAGTTGGAACAAAACAAGAACTGTGGGACGTCGAGACAGTTTATCTCAGCGTTTGATACCGCCGGTACTGCACTGGACCATAAAATTATCATGTGTTCTGCAAGTGTCGCATCAAATGAAAGCTAAAGGCCGCACGCTGGCACAGGTCTAAACTCCAGCTGGAGAACCCGTGGCTAATTATATCCAGTCCATACAAACGCTATACTTACTAATACAGTGACACAGCTGTAAAATGGAGTATGAGAGATGCAAACAGGTCTGAATTGTTGAACGATTTCTACAAACAAACATGCAGCACATCACATCGCGCACACATTGCTAGCGTGTGCGTTGTGTCCGTTACGCCAGAGTTTGTGCTAAAGAGAAAGCATTAGATGAAGTAATGTATCCCGTTGAGAGACTACATTTTCACACAGACCTTTAGAGAACATTTAAAGGGACGGTTCACCCAAAACTAAGTGAGTAAATGAGTGGTATGATATTATTTTTTGTCTGTTTCCGGAAAATTCTGAGAAATTCTCGCAGCTATTTTCCAAGTTCCATGAGAAAGCAACACAAATGTGTATACAGGGAATTCAAGGAACAGAGCCAAAATGAAAGCCAAACATTTTTCCCTCCAGCGAGCTGTTAACCTGAGAATCATTGTGAACGGATTATTGAGTTGCCGAGTTACTGAAGAACTGGATCAATCCGGTTGTGGACCATATCAACCAGTTTATTGACAAGAAGGAGTTTAAAAGAGTTTCTTGGTTTTTAAAGTTTAACTCACTGAGACAGTGATCCTGTTATTGAGTTCATGCTTACTAGAGAGAAGATTTATCAGTGAATAATGAACGTTCTGGTCATATGATGATATAATAGTTGAAATATATCCCAAAAATCATATTTTTGAACATGATCACTTTTAACTGCCTTTGCATGGGAAAAGACAAGCCTGAAACATTTTGTGCCTTATCAAAAAATAACACCACACAGGTTTGGAACAACACAAAGGTGAGTAAATGATAACATTTTTGGGTGAACCGTCCCTTTATTTTACACACTCGCACATACACTCACACGTCACTCCCCCCAGAATGAAAGAATCTCATGGTCTGTGATTTCACAACAGCGAAAACACAGCAACGCTATTGATAGTGAGAGACGTTCAGAGACGGCGGAATCAGTGGCTGCTCGGAAAAGAGGAAAAAATGGCAGACAACAAATAAAAGAGGGAAACCGAGGCGTATTTTCAATATCCTGCCCTTCATGCAGCCCTCGCTAAAGCTGAGGATGAGGAAGCCAGAGAAAAGCAGTCAGCGTTTAGGAAAGCCACTCGCCCCAGCACCACACATGACAGTGCCCACCAATGCCCATAGTGCCACAGTGCCCACTCAGAGGGGTGTCAGTGCTAATGCAACAAGTTAAAGAAACAAAACACAAATATACACAAACAAATCGAGAGAAACAAAATTTGACGGCACACAAAAAGCTGTACACCAGCAGCAATCCTGGCCAATCGAGAGGAGGAGAAATTGCGATGAGAAAAAGGTCAATTTTGGTTAGTGCAGCGTTTTGGGGGCCTTACTGAGCTGCGAAGCCGCGACACATACTAACCTGGACTTGAGACAGCGCTAGCTGCGGTGGGTTCAATAATTGCTATAGAAAAAGTGAAGAGGGAAAAGAAGACATTTATATGTTATTAACATAATGAAGGAAAGAAAGAGAGATCAAAAACAGGCAAAGACTGAAGGGGGTGGAGAGGAAAGTGGGTCCGGGGTCAGCGAGGGCCTTTTAAAACACAAAATAAAACTTTGATTTGATTGATTTTCTTGATCAAATTTGTTTCGTTGGGTTTTTATGTTCAGAAGGATTCAGACTGATTCAAACTTAACTTGTTGGAAAACGTGTAGATCTGTAAATGAAAAGTCAATGAAAAACTCTTCATATAAACTAACTCAACCAGCCTAGAGGAAAAGCTAAAAGCTGCAATCTCTCTCTGTTTGAAACATAAAATTGCAGTTTACTTGCAACTTTATTGCTTAAACCATCTTTGGTAAAAAAAAAAAACAGGTATTAAGTACATAACAGACCCTCAACTGGTAGAGCATTGTGTTAACAGTGCAAAGGTTGTGGGTTCGATCCCAGGGAACACAAGTACTGATAAAAATGTAAACCTTGAATTCACGGTAAGTTGCTTTGGATAAAAGCGTCTGCCAAATGAATAAATGTGAATGACTTCAACACACACAAAGAAAAGTATGTAAAGTAACCTGCAGTTTTATGTTTCCAACAGAGATGGCGACGGTGAGACCAAAGTTACTAGCTCATATCCAAACCAAACAAAGAAAAATAAGCCAGGATGTGTTTTCGCTTTTACTGCTCAGATCAACATTACACTGACTCTGTACAGTCACAGAGGTGGCTTTGTTATGAAGAGATGTAATGACCTCAACAGAAGCGTCTCTCTAGAGAGAGAGAGAGAGAGAGAGAGAGAGAGAGAGAGAGAGAGAGAAACACAGGTGGTGTGTTCTTCATTTGACATCATGTTAAGCCCACAGATATGCAACCTAATGCAATCATCATTACTGACAGTCCTGCACTGGAACCGAGACTCTGTGGATCGCAACATTAAACTAAATTCAGATGAAGAGCCGGAGACACAGTTTCATTGGCAGATTATGAACAAACATGGTTTCATAAAAACTCAGCCTAATAAAAAACCCTCGGAGGGCAAATACAATTTTCTGTTTGCACAAACATTCTTTCATGAATTCATAAATATGTACATAGATACAGCTTTAATTTGTATTCCTGTTTATAATAAAACATTTTGATAAACAAAGCCTATTTGTCCACTACTAACAATGTAAAATAACAGTGGATATACAGTACATGCATAAATGGGAATGTTTTTAATTTATGAGTTTTATTATCCTCCCACATCTCAAATCCTCTTTCATGCAGTGCAGAAACTTATGCTGCTAGAAATTTCATATTTCAATTCTATTTCATCAATTCTATTTCATTACTGTAGGTGCAAAATTGTTAGCTGTGTTAAAAAGGACAATCATAATCTATGTAAAGATTTATTTAGGTCATTTATATTTTATTTCACTCTTCTTTATATAGATATATAGATTTGTATAGCATATAAAAAAATGTAAGAATATTGCAAGACATGATTTCATATTTTCCGGGAGGTTCTGGGAAAACAAGACTTAAAATAATACCAGACAACAATATATAAAAGGCTTTTGAGGCATCTTGTAAAACTATAGTGGTTCTGGAACCAAGATTATGTTACACACTATATAGTCTTAGATATTGATGATCTGCAAAGATTTCTGCACTGGGATGCTCTCTGAGTCTATACATGTCTATACATTAAAGTATTGTATGTCATGTAATCTTCAGGTATAGGGAAATGCAGTACCCAACACTGCATGCACATAAAAGCTGACTGATGTGCACATTCCACGACCTTTGTTCTCGCTTACAAAAAAAAACGTGGTGGAATGAATTGTATTACGTTTAATAATAATATTTGCTTTGTCTTATGCAAGGTGCAACCAGAGAAACTTGCAGCTCCTGTGCAATTCTCTGAAGCATAAATTGCAACGATTTAGCAGAAGCACAACCTGCTGATCACTTTGAGAATGAGACGCTGAGCTGTGCATGGATTTATTCCTCTCTTAGCTACAGATTTTAAAACAAAATTAATTTTTTAAACAGACAATTTTTTGTAATTTTCAAAAGCACAATGCAAATCTGATTGAGAAAAATGTTTGCATCCTTGCAAACGCTCGCAGCTTCTATCTTTGATGCATGTTAAGATGCATCGCATGTATTGCCTATTTCTCCAGGCGGTTCTAACCGTCGTCTTCGTTAATGATTGGACAGGATGTGTTTTATAGCCAAAACAGGCTCGCTGCATCCTAAACGACTTATTTATCAAACAAATTCATGCTCCTTATTCAGACGGTGTTTAAACTGCGAGGCTGCACCGTTTAAGACCTCACCATGCCGAAATGATGACTGTTGTAATACAAGATAAAAGTCAATAAGAACGATAAATGCCAGTCCATCTGTTCGGCTGTCCTTTCAATGCTGGACTGAATTTGATTAGGGTTTCAAAACCACGGCGAATAAACACAACAAAATGCAACTTCAAAAACAATACAGTATAATATCAATCTCTCATCTGTGTACCAAAAGAACAGTTTACTGTAACAACATGCTACATTGATAGGTTAGTATCGCAACATGTCTACAACTATTTGTAGTGACAGACTTAGATTACAGTTTGTTAATGAGCCGTTTAATGCTTTTTACAAACAAAAATGAAAGCACTTTCTCAATCTAGCAAGTTCTAATCTGATTGGTTGGCTTTGCACAGTTATTAGAAGCAAAGCCACGGGTTGTGTATACAAGCTACTAGGCATTTAGCACTTAGTACCAAGTTAACTAGATTTCTAAAAGCAGACCTGTATGTTCTTCTTTGTTTTCCGTGTTATGAAAAAAATCTGTATCAATTTGTTCCGTGTTTTCCCTTCAGTTGAACCGCGGCTGGTCGTGTTAAAGTTATTTTGCTATCTAAGTGGGTGGTTGTTAGCCAGAAAAGGCTGCAGTGTGGACCAGACCTTATGTTGCAGTCAAATATCTGGCTACCCTGTAAATGTAAGTGTCAGATTGACAGATCTTGAACATTATGATGTCTATACTAGCCAATTAGATTCTTAATCCACAGGCACTTAACACAGCACTTAAATGTATCAGCATAAATTGTGCACAGTCTGTATTTGGAAGTTTTTTACAGTGTCTGCAGAGGTGGAAAAGCAACCTGATGGAGAAATAAGACCAGGATCAGTAGGGTTGGGTGAACGGCAAGATGAATGTGTGTGTTTTCCAGACTGGAAAAAATGATATTCATGAGAATAAACTGACATCATATCTTGTGTTTTAGTTCACTTTCTGTTTTGTGATTTTTTTTGTGCTTCCACCCCGTGACTCAGACAGGGTCACGGTATGGTAACCACGGCAACAACATCCACCACAACTCAGTAAGAGAATGGAAACCAGGACAAACACTGAGATATAAAAAGATGCCACTGAGTTTGCGATTGACAGGCATGGCAAATGAACAGGCCGTTCCATTAGCCGGTGCCTGCCAAAGATCTGGAGGTTTTATCACAAAGTCTGAGAGTTTCTGTGGCTGTAAGTGCTTTACTCGTTTTAACCCACAAATATGCTATAAGCAAAACGAGTGGGGGAAAGATAGCCTGGATTACAAAGCAGAAGATACCTGCCAATTAAGGCCAACAAAATCTTTGTTCCTCAAGCTATGCTCACAGTTAGGGCAGCAAAAAAGAAAGAAGAGAGGTTTTAACTTCCAGAAAAGCTTGGAAACACACAGGAAACAGCAAAGCTCACGACGTGACAATGTGCGAGTTACACGTGTCTTAAGCACACAAACTGTTTATGTTATGTGAGACCTAACAACATCTATAAATATGGTGGTATAGCCGTCAGCAATATAAATAATGTGTCAACATCTCACAAAAACATTTCCTAGATCAGTCAATAAAAAAAAATTAGCATTGCATGCTTGCAATCTACACAAACAGATTTGAAATGCTAATTCAGTCGACTGCATAGTTGTCCACCTACATTTAACAAAAAATGAGGCGAAACCTCATTGGTCTAAAGCAAATGACACGCAACCAATCAAATGCAATGACAGTCCAGTCATGTAAATATCAAGTCAAGCACATGACCAACGCATCATCCATTTTTATTTTACAATACAACTATGTTTAAACATTTAAACTTTCAGTTGTGTTAAATTTATTACCTTTACCCACTGTCTGCGCATTTTGTCTTGAAAACGAACATTTTCTGTTCAGTGAACAGACACTGTCTTCTCATTGTATGCAGACAATAGTCAGAAAAGGTTTAGAAATTAAACAATAGACTCAGTGCCAGACATTAGTTACCTCACAATCTGCAAATCCCATTGTCACATCTTAGGAAATGTGTGCACTTATATCTTGTACATATATTAAATAAAACACAACAGAACTACAAAACTGCAAGTTAAGTTAGATACTGAGAAATTCATTACAGTTTAACTATCACAATAGGCAATAATAATCAGTATTCTATGAGATTTATTCATTAAATGCGCTAAACTCAAGTTAATTTCTTATACACTAATGAACACATTAAAAGCTTTGTGTCTGGTCAAAGCACAAACTGACTGAGTGCATTTCTCTTGACAGGCTTTATTTAACATTTAGAGAAAGGAAAGTGTCTCTGACAATCAGAGCCAAAGCCATTAGCTATACTGGGGTCATTTGGCAACATATATAGCATAAATAATGCATATTAAAATATGTATGACCAAATCTATCTAGTGTTATTAGAGCGTGCCAACACTAATGTTTCACCAACGTTAAAAAATGCAATATCTTTAGCATACGTTAATGTCAGTTAACATACTCATTTTCCCCTTGAGACTTACATTTAAACAAGCACTTAAATAATGCACAAAATATTGAGGGGCAAAATATTCAGGGCAATAGAAACCTAACAGAGTCATTGTGATACTGTAGGTTTGCCAGCTTTGTTACAGTGGTAACGTTGGGCCAATGTAGATAACTGATAACCAATGGATAACACAGCTGTTAAATGAATCTTGCTGCTATGTAAGCTACAGTATCTACACAACATCTACTGTCAGTCACACAAAATCTCACTTTTGTGAGAGAATCCACATATGTCTTGATAAAATGGAATAATGACCTTTTACCCTTTTTACTTCCTCCTGGTTGCTGAAGATCTTTAATAAAAACTCAGCACGACAACTGTTAAATATTCTAGCGTACGTCGAAAGCACTCAGTCACCTTGACGCTAGCGGACAAAAACGACCCAGAAGCTCCACAAAGCGGTTAATTCTGACAAACAAATCCGTGGGATTAATCTAGACAAGACCACTAAGAAAACTTTCAATCAATACACGGTATACAACATGGGCAGAAAATCATATGCTAGACCAAAAATAGGGCCATATGATGGTTCCTTCATGCTGAGGAGAAAATCAAACACAGGACTTTGATCAGTACACACACCTCATCTCTGAGGTTGAGAAGCTTCATCAAATATTAATGCGTCCCTGAATCCACCTTTGCTTCATCGATACTTATTGACCAATATTATAATAGTAATATAGTCACAATGATGGTCATTTGCAAAACAGGGACGTGGAGCTGCGTGTTGGGCAAGAATCACTTGTCACTGCTCATTAGCTGGAAATCCGGCGGGTTTCCTATTTTTTTTAGCGATGGATAAAATAAGAGGAACTTGTGGGAGGGGCAGATGCAGGTTTTTAGTCCATTGTTGGTTTTTTTGCATCACAGAATACTGGTTTTCAGTAGATTGTGAAAGATACTGAAATATTTATCTCAGCTGGGCCTTTGATACTTGAACTTTTTATTTTTTCATTTGTTTATCTTGTTAGCCGGCTCGCTCTTTATTACAGACTGTGGGACCTCCAAAACAAAAAAGGCTTAAGCGTTTCAAACAGACTGCTCAGAGAAACTGCATCTCATTTAAAGTACAGCATTTCTTCAGCTTTGTTGAAAACCGCATGCTCCAAAAAACAATGACCTATTTGAGAAGCCTGTCTTCATTTTCCCCTGTATCATAGGAATAAAAGATGGGTGAAAACGCTGTGTTTATTCACACTGGAAGCTCTTTGCAAAGTACAACAACATATGTGAAGAAAACAACTCCCAGCACAACCAGAGTCAGTCAGGGGAGAAAAATACTTGTTACTTACGAATCAGAGGCACACTGGCGTTGGCTGTTCCCAACCTGTTGGCGGCCACACAGGTGTAGTTGCCATAGCGATCCTGTGTCATATTTTTCACTGTGAGAATGGATCTGGAGCTGAGGTTTTTGATGTCTATTCCTTGGCCCATGTTAACCCTGAAAACAAAGGTATTGTTTTAATGAACGGGAAGTTTATTATCAGCGTGTAGTTTAAACAAGCAGTGCAACATGCTATAAACATCTGAAACAATAAATTTGGAGACACGTCGAACACAAAATTTGATTAAACTGTAAGCATTTAGTCATTAAAGGTAGAGTAGGCAATTTTAAAGAGGATTGCAATAGCAAACAAGCTTTGAAAGACTAAGATCCCGCCCTGTCTAAGCCACACCTCCTCCAAAACACATGAACAAGCACAGCCAATGAAACTCACTGATGACAGAACATTGTCTGCGTGAGCGGGAGTTATGCAAATACATATTTTAACAGACAAGTTAGACATCCTATCATTGCATTCGGACCAAATGCAATGATTGGATGAAGATTTTATGGTCCTGCACTTTCCACAGAAGATATATATTTATATCAAGTATATTAGGATGTACAGAGACTGTTTCTTGGGAAAGTCATAAGTAGAAAAAATGTGTGCATGAGTTGAGATGATGTTTGTCAAGGTCTAAGGTTCAGCTAAAGTAGCAAGAGAGCACTGAGGGGTCATCAGGTTCATCCATGTTCCTCTCACAGGTAGATGTGCTGACCTTTGACCCCCAACTTTTTAAAGGCTGCCTGCCCTCCTGCTGACACTTAAATATGAGTGAAAACTTTTCTTAACTTTTCTACCAGCGTTAACAAGCATTACTACCATAACTACTGTATCTCAGTGCTGTAGGCCGTTATAAACCAAAACCATTATGAATTCTATTCACACGTTTGCCACAATGACACATTATTCTGTTTGTTTCTCACTGTTAGATTCTGCAATTAGATACTGCCACTTGAAAATAATAGCAGTGTTTCAGAGAGCTGAGAACTCACTTGTGCACTTGATCACAAAAAAGAAACTAAATTTGGGACCCGTCATCTAAGCTATCATTACTTTTATGGAAAAAAATACATACAGCATACATCTCATATAAACTCATGAAGACAAAAATATGATTATTATATTATTCAAGATTATCTCATAAAAAACACAGCATCATTTCTCTTGGGTTCCCTGTTTATTATTATAAAAAAAGTCTTTTATTGCTTGTTTCCTTGCCATTAGTTCGGCAGTGACACGACACTTAAAAATACAGTGAAAACAGTTTATCAACAATGCCCAATGCAAATCCAGATTAAACAGAATCCAGATCCAATAAACCTCCTTCGTAATTTGAATAAATTAAGAGAAGCCTGTAATTACAATTAGCACAGTGTGAACGGCTGATTCAGATCAAACTCGGCACGAGTGGGTAAATGACGGGTAATCTGGTATTTAAATTCAAGAACCAGCACTTGAGTCAACACACTGATTGATGCAGAGGCATGGAAAACTCAATGGCGTTGAGGTTATACAAACATACTATTAACATACAGGGTTAAGGATTGTGGATCTCCTTAACACCGGTTTCTACCTGTTTCTACTTTATAAAGTGACTGTATTAAAATTGTGTGTTCAGACTTTGTTACTTGTGAGTTTCTCCCCTTAATTTTTATTCTCTATATTATCCTTATATTTTGGGTTTCATTTACTTTATTTTTAAACCAGAGCAGTGATGCATAATGCATGCGTTTTATTAATATGTAGTATTTTGCAATATTTAGTAACTGGCTAGTCATTAGACACTGTATTGTAATTTCTCTGCTGGTTTAATTTTGTTTCTTCACAATGTTTTCAGCTGCTAAATATACTTCCATGCAAGTTTTGTTGCAGTAAATTTCAGCCTTAGGCGTGGGATCTATTTTCCTATTTTCGTGGGATCTATATTGATCCTTTCAGATCCTTTCTTTAAAGCGATATCACAGTTTTAGTGCTACGAGTTTCTAATACAGCTACTAAAACACAATTGATTCCAAGAAATGTACAAATCTGATCAATATTTAAAACCTAAGAATGAGTTTCTTTAATGATAACAACCATCTTACAGTTTCTGGACACAACATGTTAATTTGAAATATGAAAATTATCAATCTGTTTAAATCAAACCATAAAATAATACATAATGCTTAAAAATCAGTTTAAACAAAATCTGCATATTGTTAATCGAGTCAAACAGTGCTTCTGTGTTACAGAACTCTCATAAGTTACAATTACTTTTTGCCAGAAGTGTATGACTTTAATTAAAAGTTTAAAAAGATGCTTGGTGAGTTAATCTACACAAGTGATTTTCTGTGGCAAAAGTCGCTATCTTTGGAAATTAAGACTCTTTAATTAGACACTTTGTAATTTTTAATAAGCTGCAGATCTTTAGCTTTTAAACTAATACTATCAAAAACTGCAATGTAGCTTTAGATTAAACCTCAACAATTAAACCTTAGGATCAACTTAACAATTGAACTTTCAAAGTCTTAAAAACTAAGTTTGATTGTATTGCAATTATTGTTAATTAAAGGTGCTGTAAGCCATTTTACTCTTTCACTAACTTCTGCCAGTAAATTAGACCACGCCCACTCATCGAAACCCCACCCTCCACAAACACCCCCTTATCAAACCCAAATGCTCATAATACTTCACAGAGTGTTTCTAACAGGCCAGTTTCACGGTTAGACAAAAAAACGCAGGCTTCTCTCCTGACTTTTTTGTTGTTTCCGTAGCCTTGGGCTGTCACAGAGATATCTGTCAAGTGGGAGGGAAAATTTATGTGCGTGTTATTCCAAAAAATACAGAAATTCACCTTAAAGAAATAAACAGAGGCTGGAAATGAATATTCATCAAAACGGAGAACAAGACTTTAATCTTCAGTGCTGTGAGCCCTCAACAAAACTGCTTAACATGCATAATGTATGATAATCCCAGTACAGTAAAGAAATAAAATCACTCTTTCTTTTACCTTTTCTCTTCCTTATACCATTCAAAGACTGGAGAGGGTACAGCTGCTGCCTCACACCTCAGCAGGGCCATCTGACCGGGTCGGACCCCGTGGCTCTTCATCTCGTGGATGGCTGGAGGAACTACAGGAAATAAAAACAAACATGACTGAGGGAACGCATAAGTTAACTCACACAAACTAATTCTCCGGGCCTGGCTGGAGAAGCCTTCAAAAAATCAGTGGTTTCATTATGCATTGTGCATAAGAGGCGGAAATAAATTAGCAATTCGATTTGGAGGGTCAACGTGTGTAAATCTTAGGGGTGCCATGTTGAGAAATTCCATTCATCCCAAGGGTTGGAGGAATGAAATGAAACTGCTCAGTGATAAATTGTTTAATGGCTGTTGAAAGGCTGAGGAGCTGAGGATGCTTCTCTGAATGTGTGCATGTAAAATGAGGAGTTTTTCATGTGCACAAACACGCTGAACGTCTCTCTGCCGGCGATACAGCTTTAAATCCGGCCGGTCAACAAGCAACAACATCATTTACAAAAAAGAAAGATACTGATGAAAAAAATGTGTACGGAATAATATGCTAGATAAACATTAAAAATTTAACATTTTCATTCCTAATTATATTATAAATTAAACATCAAGTATATGCTTCTACTGTATGCTTAAATGCAATTAAATATGACCCTACCACTTAACAGACACACAAATAAACCAATCATTTATATATATACAGAAAATAGAAATTGTGATAAACAGAAATTACCTTCTTTCAAGCAGGTGACCCACTTATTTCTTTCTAGTTAGCGTTAAATAACCAGCAATGTCAGAGTCTGAGTGGGGGACATTTATATTCCAGGCAACTCAGTCTTTGAAAATCGCATGCGAGTTATTGAGGTCTGTGTTCAGACTGTTTTTTCCTGATTGAATTTCTGACACTCTCCTCCATAACCTCACAGCTGATGGTATGAAGTTCCCAAAGCCTTCACTTCTAATATGTTTCATGTTATCTAAAGGCTGAAGAGAAATTTCCACTATTGTGTTGAGAACAGTAACAATTCCTGATCTTTAAAAATGATATCCTCAAAGTTTGGGTTTCCAAGTTGCAACAAACAGACACATCAACAAATACGATGACAGGTTTCAGGTATTAACATACATATAAGAGTATCATTTTATAACTGACAGTTTGCTCTTCCATAGCTCAGAAAACAAAGTTAATTTATATTTCTTGTGTGTATCTTTAACTTCATCACAGATGTTTTTCTTAAAATTCTTTTAGAAGAAATGAAAACTAGACAGAAATTATACTTTTTGACGTACAGAAGCATAAAGCATTTGTTTGGAAAGCATAGTTCACATTTGTTCTTGGAAAAATTTAATGAGAAATTTTAAATTGAAATTTTTATTCTGACATAAGAACTTTTTAATCTACAGGAAATGCATGTCAGAAAGTCTCTAATTGCTCTCTTTAAATCTCGTTGCTGCCTACGAGAAACAATTGAGATTTTAAGGAGATCTTGCAGCATTTAAAAGATATCAAAGCATCAAACTAAATGCTGGAGGAAACCCCCTTGTTTTCTAATACAAATCAAAAAATGAGACAGAAACATTACTCACTGAAGATCATAAAAAACATGCAAGATTTATAAAATACATGACTATCAATCACTATAATCATTGTGTTAACATGTTTTGTTGTGTAATACTGAGTTTTTCATCATTTTTTCACTGCACAATCTTTTGGAAAGGTATGAAAATAGCAGCGTGACACATCAACACAGCTTGAAAGCCGAGTTTTGGCATATGTTGCGAGACTTTTTGCCGGTGCTGAAAAGAAATCTGTCTGTTCCAAAAAAATAGCAACCATGACTGTCAGGCTTTGGCTGGTATTTACAGTACAGATATGTATTTACAGTACAGATATGTATTTACAGTACAGATATCAGCCCATGAAAATGCCAGTTAGCATGACATAAGCTGAGCTCTGTGGCACACACCAGCATAAGATTTAAAGTTAACATAAAATAAAGGAAGGCTTAAAGGAAGACATTGCGAAGCCTGAAATATATGTATAAAGACAGGACATTTAAAGAACATATCAAATATACAGTAACATGTACAGTATGTAGGACAAGGCGATTATGGTATTCAATTAAATATTAACACAGAATTCCCATGTTGATGGTTTACATTAAAACCTCCATATGTTCTCCATCTACCAGCATGTTATATAACTTGACTCCAGGCATGGAAATGCATATTTAAAGCTGCCAGTCTGCGCAGAGCAAAAGATTTCAGCAAGTCAAATCATGTGTCGGGTGATATGAAAGTGTCAAGATTTGCAATAGTGCTAAAGTTTGGCCTTTAATGAAAAAAAACTGAATCTCTTCGCACATTCTTTCACACTACCTGACATTTGCTCTGTGAGGTAGTCAAAATATTGAATATTTTCTTTGGCCTGATAATCAATGTTGGCTTTTTCAAATGGATTTGGATGCCACCACCACTAGCCGATGTTCTTAGAACTTTCCCCGTTAGCTAGGGTGAGCAAAAACATTTTGTTTTTCCTAGAAACATCTTTGAATCTGTTACAGTATTTGTTTGTGTCTGTTTCAAATCTCTGAAACTCCTCCATATTGGAAGTTATACAAGTGGATTTGAGGTTCATTCATCTTAGGTGTTCTGCACATAAAACAGAGACATGCGAGGGACTGAAATCTGCTGTGGGTGAGATATGATGAGCGTGTCTGTGTGCTGTATTGTACGCCATTGGCAGACCTTGGCAAGCTGCCTAATAGCACAAAGGAAGAGAGGCTGGCTCTGATATAGATCCACACAGCTAACTTCTGGTATCTAACAAACCACTGCATCTGTGAGGGATGATGCATTTCATTATAAAACTGCATTAGCAGAAAAAAGCACTAAAGCATCCTGGGAGGAAAACAAAGCATTAGCTACAACTGCAACCACAATTTTTCGCATTAATTAAAATCTTTTGAGTGCATATACGGTAGTGATAATGGTGCTTCTGGGATAAAAGCAAACATGTGCGCTAATCTTTCACAACATACTGGCTAAATAACAAAGGTCTGCTTGATGTTCCAAAATGATGCAATTGTCACTCAATTGGAACCCACATAATGTTACAATAATGTTTCACAATTGCTTTTACAATAAAAATCAGCACAGCATATACAGCACAACCGTCTACAAATGCAGTTAATAATAAATGAAATGCAAATACATTAAACAGGGATTACATTTTTGTGTTAAATTTAGTGCTAAGATTCAATTACAGTCTTTTAAGGAGTTTGCATTATAGAAATCACATACCAAGAACAGCAGTGTGAAAATCACAAAACTAATTTACAGGCTTCATAACAAAAGAGTTACTGTAAATCATGAGTGAGCTTCTAAGCCTCCACCAGATGGGAGGGTCTGAAAATAGCAAAGCTGGCATGGAAAACAGAGGCTGTGGGGTTTGCTGGTTGACAGATTTGCCAGTTGCGGCTCGATCACGACCGCAAATTAAAATGACAAGGCGGGAATTACGTTTGAGAATTCCTGCGAACGCAACAGCACACAAATCGCTAAATAAATCGAGACAAGCCAACAGTTTTCAGAGTCTTGATCCTTCAGTTATGCACAGAGTTGACACGGCCAAAAAAGCAAGTTGAATAATTCAAAATAAGTTGCTATTGAATGTGACGGTCTTATTGTTGGGATAAATCTTGGCATGGTAACTCGATCTCTTAAATTTCTGAGCGAGAACACCTGGTTCCAGTATCTATGAAGTTCTGTTTTCATCCTGAAGTCAGAGGCTAGTGGGTTAAATAAAAAAGTAGGCTAATCCAGTTTCTTAATATCAGCATTGCTATCTTTTCGCTTTAATTCCCTGATGCTGGTGTCGGGTGATGCCTGTGTGGTTATACAAAACTGAAACATCTCTCGACCAAAAAATAACTGATGTGTCACATATTAAAAAAGAGGTTTTGGAGGAAGAGATGTTTTATATGAGCTTGCACCTTCATCCCCCCCAACAAGTATTACATGTTATTTTAATTAAAAGATCAATTAATAATCCACCTCTTCAGCCAGAGTCTAAAATGAGCTTTCTCTACAATTAAGAAATGGACTCATCAGTCCCTGACTTATCAGCTTACAAACAGAGAGGCCGTTCCAGTTACTGTCTCTGCCTCATTGTCCTATTGTGCTCTGAGTTTAGCAGCCAAGATTTATTAATTCATTAAGTTTTCCATTTAAAATTAAAGAATAACATCTTGTTATTTCTCCAACACATCGGATACTTCTAAATAACACTCGTGCTAAGAAACGCTGGCTTTGTGTGTCCCACAGAGAGTATTTGCTGTGGGGGCAAAGTCTTTAGTTGAACGAAATCATTAACCACCGTGTCACAAATCTATGCAAACAGACAAATGAGCTTTTAGCGAGTCAAACTGAGGAATAGGGGCCATATTGTAAAATGCAATGAAGAGGGATAATCCAAACAATCAGATACTTGTTCAAGAGATCCTATAATGTCAGTGGGGCACAATTCACTGAGACATTTATGAAAATGTATAACAGTCTTCTGTTAGTATTTGCGTCAGAGGGAGAAAGTTCATCGTTTAGGGAAACAAGCAGTTCGGTTGGTCCAAATCTGTCATTAATTTAACTTAACATATATTTACATTCTGGAAAAGGAGAAACAAAGCAATATGTGTGTGTGCAGGGCATCCCAGAATGACATTAAAAAACAAAACTTTAACCACTAGACTATTGCTGAGTGGTTATTAAGAATCATGTCACACATAATGTCTTTAATTGATTTCAAAAACCTATTGTGAGAACTGTTCTGGACAGCTGCTAAAACTGACGTCTTTTGGCTGGTTTCCTGCGAGGTTTCTCAACATCCAAAGACCTCCCGCATATCCTTCTTTACCAATCTCACAGATCATTGCTTGAGAAGGTCCAGGAATTTTCTCAAATCCACCCTGACAGGAAAACCTGCCACGATTACACAGTCAAGCTTAAAATCGTACAGAAAATAATGGGCCGATTGGACTTTATCCAGTAACTCTGCATTTTTCCTTTGATAAATCACAAAGTTCTGTGGAATCGGGCCTTGTGTTTAACATACGCTCGGTTGGCTACAGTACAGCCAACTGCAAGACCCAATAAATAGTTATATAACTGAATATTTGTTCAGTGTGTCATAAATCTGTCTGTCTGTGTCTGAATACAATTACAGTAAAATGTCAACCCAATAACAGACTTGAGTGTATAATTGCAAACACCACAATGAAGGACAGAACTGATGACCAATAACAAGCTCTGTCCAGCCACTAATAGCTGAATAGACAGTGAAAAGAATATTAAGTAAATAACCGTAGTGTTAAAATGTAAAGTGAATGGAAAAATTGCATTATGTTGTTGACTGCAAACTTACACAGAACTGACATTTTACGAACAATAAGTGAATGTGAAAGTTTTAAATGAAAATGCTGATGCTTACAATTCTGGTCCATAATAACAGAGACATTTTGTTGGTGTTTTGACACTTGATTTGTAATTATTTGACTAAAGTGCAAACTGCCAGTTTTAATTTGAGACTATTTATATGCATAAACACTGAACCTTAAAGGACTAAACAGCCGTTAATATACACAGGCTGCCATTTAAAAGACCAAAAGCAGGAGAACAAATCAATAAAACGTAATGAGGTCTTATTCGAAGCTCAGAAGCAAATCTCTTGTATCCAACGAGAGCCTCGTATTCGTACCCTATAGGACCCTGGTGATGTCATCAACAGATTTTGTTTGTTTTGAGCAGGTCATAATCAATTGTTTTAGCGAGTGAGAAACCCACATCAATTATAATGAGCAAGTCGATGTCTTACTCAATAGGATTTAGGTTGGGTGACTGACTTGGTCAGTAACCAGCATTGTACTCTTCAGCCCAGAAAGCTTTAGCATTAGCAAGCAGTCACATACATCGCTAACGTCAAGAGAGACAGAATTAGCTACCCAACACACAGCGGTGTCTCACAAACAGATGCTTTGAAACACAAGTTTTCTGGTTCATGCAGGTGATTTGGAGATACCGCCTTTGATTTTGATTCACCGGTTTGCTCTGATTCTTAATGACAACATGCTTATCAAAACTGACAAGCCTTTGGTCCTCGTGTGGAGAAACCGCAGCAACAGGCTCGAAACGCAAATGTCTAAACGTAACTTAAGACTTTCTGAGGAACGCAGAAGCTCGACGACACGCTCGGCTGGAAATACCTCAGAAGCCAATTTAAAATGGACCGAAAGGCTGAAAAAAGCTGTAATTGCATCATAGTCCACAGATTGTGTGAATATCCTCAAATTAAAGCTGAAGTTTAAGCTGCACTATAACCCGTCACTCAATGACTGTGTTTACACAGACTGCAATAACCGCCCTATTAGGACAATAACCTGAATATGAAACTGTCATGTAAACAGGATTTTTTTGTTATTTGGAATAACTGCAGAATAACTGAATCACATTGTCAAAAACATAATAAATGTACAGTGGACATTAATCTGACCCAGGCACGAACATCTTTGTTCAGACATCTTTGAATGTTGACCCTGTTTCTTGAAAGAACTACATCTGGAAAAATAAAACTTCATCTTTAAGACTTCAACAAGAAAACAACAATCTAATATTTAGCTATATTATATACTATATAATACATATGTGTATATATGTTTATGTACACTGTCTACATTAATGCACACACACACACACATTATATTACATACATTAATCGCTCATGCAACAACAATGCAAATGCAAAAACACAATAACACCAGTTCCTCTCTGACTGCAAATTCCTTTAGCAAAACACCAGGGGGTTTAGAGGAAAGTAAGAAACATGTTTTTTTCCTAATTTGCACAAGAAAGTGGTTGTTCCAGGACACATTAACTTAAAATATGTCTTGACAACATGACACACAAAGTAAAGGAATTACATTGCTGCTCAAAAGCTCCACCAGAATTATTTGCATAAACATTCTAACATCTGTGGAGCTACGTGACAGAACCTAATCCGTCATATTTGTGCATTTATTGTATGTATTTTTATTTTCCATCTATAGTGCGAAGGTGGAACGTAAATGAAACTGGTGTGAATTCCAACAGAAACATAAGACAAAGCAGTCGAATCACAAGACAAATAGTGTTTCATTTACTTTCATCTACTTTCAAATCAGAACAGTCACGGTCAATTTGAAATGCAAATGTTGTTGTAAAACACTGATAAACAACAAGTCATGGCAAGATAGCGGAATTGTATTCGGAATGATTTTTTAGTTGATATGCGTCAGGCATTAAGATTGAATGGATGAATTTTAAGGAATATTTCACTCAAAATGTTTTGTTTCACTCTGTTTGTTTTTTACTTAACCTCAAATCATTCCAACCTGAATATAAAATAAACAGTGTGATGATTTGAGAGAATGTAAGCAAATATGTAAACAAGGTTTTTTATTTAATTGTTTCTGAACTATGCAAAAAAGTGCAAAATAAATGCAAAAGTTTAGTTCTGTTTAAACAATTGTTTTAAAGAAATAGTTCTTAAAGTCTATAAATGACAGTAGATTATCTGAGGACTCACTAAGAAAAGAGCATCAACAATAACAGTAAATGTGTTTCTGTAGCTCAACTGGTAGAGCATTGCGTTAGCAGCGCAAAGGTTGTGGGTTCAATCCCAGGGAACACAAGTACTGATAAAAACCTTAATGTATACCTTAAATTCACTGTAAGTCACTTTGGATAAACGCGTCTGCTGAATGAATAAATGTAAATGAATTTTCATTTACAGATTGTTACCGCAATTGTAAACATTATAAATATGCAGGACAAATTAAGATACCACCATTGACCCACAGGTCTTGATTCACATTATGTAGGTCCATGTGACTTTAACAACATTAAGATTAACAAATACATGCATTAAAATACACATGCACACCACAGAATTAGTTTTCACTTAATGAATTAGCTTATTTCATTTAGTGCTTATAATCTGCAATTAACCTGAAGGTCAGTTTTGCACTTACCTAAAAGCTGTAATTATTTTCAAACCGGATTATTTTAGCGTGTATTTAATTACACTGACTGCCCTTGAAATGCAAGTCACACTGTCTGCAGTCGTGTTAAACTAATACAACTTAAAATACAAAGAAAAGGTCTCGGCACTGTCACATTAGAAATAGCTCCACCCACGCAACAACTCCACACGAATATTCATGTTTCAAGTTAAGATTCAGAGTAACGCTTGCTTAACGTTACTGTAGCATTGCTGCCGGTAACTGGTAGAGCATTGTGTTAGCAACACAAAAGGTTGTAAGTTCGATTCTCTGGGAACATGTACTAAAAAAAGTCACTTTGGATAAAAGCATCTGTCAAATGCTTACATGGAAATTAAAACTAGCCTGTTTACATTTATTTATTTGGCAGATGCTTTTATCCAAAGCGACTTACAGTGAATTCAAGATATACATTTTTATCAGTACTTGTGTTCACTGGGATCGAACCCACAACCTTTGCACTGCTAACGCAATGCTCTACCAGTTGAGCTACAGGAACACCGCAAAATTAATCAACAATTGTCAAATAATAAAATCTCATGGAACTACGTTTTTCACTGTCCGGCATATTACAGTGATAAAACATAATTCCACGAGTCAGATACTGTCAAAACAGCAGGACTCAAAACATCCTCCACAGAGAAGGTTTTTTACTGGACAGTGGATGAATATAATCCTGTTAGCTTTGCATTTTTCACAACGAGGATTTTCTCTGAGGAAACGGGTGCTGGCGGAGAAGTCCTCTCACTGTTATTTTGGGATGAGATGGTGAGATAACGCTTCTCTAATTCCAGCACGTCAATCGAGCTCATTTTTCAGGGCTGGAGGCCTCCAGCTGTAGCTTGTAAAAGTGCTGCTGTTGATACACTGGGATTATGGCAGAACGGATCGTTCTTCTGCTCCAACACAAAACATTTCACAGCGAACCAGGACTGCTGGTACTGCTACCATTAGCTGTTAATGTAAACCACACACCGCTAATGTAAAACCTGAACAATTTCTGTGAGGCTACTGACATGTCATGGTTGTGATGGTTGTTTGGTTTGGATGGTTGTTTCGTTTCTTGTCCATACTGCAGAACATGAAAACGAGGACAAATAAATAAAAAAAGAAAGACATCTTGTTGGCATGGATTATAATGGTTTTGATAACAATAGTACCTCCTATAAAAGAGGTGTATTTTAAAACATCTCTATCAAGACAAAGTAGAAATGTTTCTTTTAATATGGAAGGATGGATAGACAGATAATATATATTATAATCTACAGTACATATTAACTAATGTCAGGTAATATTGTGGGATATCTCACCCTCTTGTATCTGCATAAGTGTAAAACAGTGACTATAAAATTACTAAATTGCTCTTTGAACAGCAAACTCAGCACCAGGCTGTTCCTCTATCTTCCCAGCTTCAGTCCTCATTAGACAGTGTCAATACAATCAACAGTGTGGAGATGTGATATGACTTATGACTTTATCCCTGTCATCGAACCGGCTCCAATGAAATCTTGACATTTCCAAGTGGTTATCTGCCCATTAGTCTGAGTTTGCGGGATAGTAAAGGAGCCGCCATTTGATGGTCTGAACGCCACATTTATTCCGGCGTGGAAGTTGTGGGAATCTGATTTATGGACTCCCGGATCTGTGATTCAGCATATGGTATATACACAGACAAAGAGATTAATGATCCCACAGATGAGACAAAACGACTTATAAGATAAAAGAAAAGGAAGAGAAATTGTTGAGTGTTCTTCCACTGTATTCGGTGGGTGGGCAGATCCTCACCAAGTGCATGATGGGTAAAGTCAGCATAATTCATTTGCTTGGAGTGCTCATTACTGTCTTTTCACACTTTGAGAGACTCATTACCTGCATAATAGAAGACTCCTTATAAAACTGAGTCCATTCCTCACTGAAAATGAATCATTCCATCTCAGACAAAAAGGGAATTCTCATGTTAAATATTAAGAAACTTCAGTACCATGAACCTATTCCAATTTCAACCCCGGCACCACTTGGAGATACAGAAGAAAGACTGGAGTAACGACCAATCAAATCAGCAGTTCTGATCCTCTTATCTGATTGGATAAATGGTGTTCCAAAAGTGCTAATATTTAGCATAACAGCACACGGACAAATCAGTCTTTTTACTGACAACTCACTCCAGACAGGCTGTGAGTCTGGCTAGTTATGTCTGTTTTAGCTTCAATTCAAACTATTTTTTACTGTAGTAAAAACTATCTGGCTATACTGTGTCTAAAACAGAAGGTATTATATTAACCTCTTAAGAACATCTCATGCATTTTTTTACCGAACTGTTGAATAAAAGCAACATCACACCTACGGCCACATTCTCAAGCTGTAAACTGCAAGACAACTTACTAGGTTTCAGAAAAGAGCTCATATCTCCAGTGTGTAAGAGACAGAAAACATATTCAGTGAATCGGTGCATGAGATTCTATGCTTTCTGACAGTGTACAAATAAAAACAAATGTAAGAAATATGTACTCACAGTTGACTGTGACTTTCACGGTCTTAGTATCGGGTGAAGAAATGTCGTTTTCGGCACCGCACTCGTAATCTCCAGCTTGGTCCCGGGTGATGTTTATGATATTTAAATACTCGCCACTTTCATACTTCCTGGCTGTGAACGTAACACAAAACAGTTCTTACAGTAGGAGAATTTTTCCACATCCATCTACTAATCAAAGATTAAGTGCTTAAAAACACGCCAATTATGTCTCAACAGCCTGAAATAAAACGCAAGCATACATTCAGCCCCTAAAACAAAAAAGGTTGTTAGGGCATATAATTTTACATTTATGCATTTGTCAAGCCAACTTATTAAGGAAGACCTTTATACAAAACAACTTAAAGTGCATTCAAGTTATACATTTGTTAAGTATGTGTGTTTCCAGGGAATCAAACCCACAACCTTTGCGTTAGCAGCACAATGCAACTGAGCTACAGGAACGCTATTTAACTGGATATAATTTCTTTGTTGACAAGACATCCAGTAGGAAGCCTATCCCCTGTGATCTTACTCAAACTGAGACAAATATTATTGCTGTCAAACAGCGTGAGGAAATCAGAAACATGCCAATATTACAAATACGACTCGTGGTGTTCCAGTAATGAGGGGCACAGCATGAAGCCGCCATGCTCCCACTGGACTAAAGACTTCCCTGAGTTTCCCAGACCAGGATCCATCCTCATTGTAATATTCCTCAGCAAAATCTATTTATATCCCACTTTACAGAGAGCGCAGGGAGGTAAATCCTGCACTGACATACAAATGAGCCTCTGACTCAGCGGAAAGCTCACAGAATGCAAAAAGAGAGTGAGGAAAAGCGGATGTAGAGGCTCAAGAAGGCAAAAATAAGAATTTATTATTATTTTTTTGCTGATGCTGTTTGGTGAGTAGTTCAGATTTTAACTTGCTCTGCTGACATTTTCTTTGCATATATATAAAATATAATAAATAGCTATTATTAAAATAGCACACACAAATAGCAACAATTGTTTTCTTAAAATGAATAAAAAATAAACTTTGCATTTACATTTTAAATTCATATTACAAGTAAGTTTACAAAGAAAGCTGTAATGTAACTCAATACATGACACCTATAAAACGACACACTTTTGCCGAAAAAAGAAAGGCAAGATACAATCAATAATCTCATCATTTATGTTGCCATGGTGTTACTCATTAAATCAGCACAACTGGACAAAAATGTTCAACAAATGACAAATATTCAGAATGGTTGTTGTTTGTAAGGCATAACAAACATGTTGTCCCAATGCAAAAATGGTGCAAAAAGTGGTTTCATTAATTGCCACAAATCCTCCTCACACAGGCCTGGAGTCATCATTCAGTCTGTATTGGTGAGTCCTGTTGTATGTGCTTTTATCTAGTGTTTTGTCAATGCCTTTACAAAGACACTGTCCATACGTATTTCTATGTCTATATAGGAGCAATGAAAAAGAATTATACATACAGTTATAAGAAAAGAAAAGAAAAGATACTAGATAGAAATACAAGTCTAAATTATATTCCTGTGTAATTTAAATACATATCTGTGTGTTGCATAAAAACAATTACATTCTTATAGTAGGTAACAAATGCAACAATTGAACAAAACAGTTTGCTTTGGGGTTATCATGGAACTAACCTAGACGCTGATCTGAACTGACAAGGTGTTATTTTGCATCCATTGCTTTACAAATGAATAGAGGCAATGACTGTAAAATAGGATAAATTGTATAAAATGAATTCATGCAAAATAACTCATTCGGCCGCACAAGAATGAAAAGGAACCTGGACAACAAAGCCAAGCAAGTAAACGTTATAAGATGAAACAGTAAAAATAAAACCCAGCTAAAGAAACTGACATGTGGTTCTAGTACCATGAAAACTGGAATAACATTAAAATGCTACCCAGCTATCAATTTTAGGTTCTAAGAACGTTTCTGTAACATTTTCATTAACCAAAACATTAAAAGTTTATTTTAAGTTTAAAACATCCAGTTTTTTTAAAAAAATTACATTATTGGTTGGTTACAAGAACATTATTTAATTTTTTTAAAATTCTGTACCAGTTTTAAAACCTTCCACTTAACGAATATAAAATAAATGTTAAAGAAATGCTCTACTAATGTTACTGCAAGAATGTTTTTAGTAACTTACCCAATGTTCTGAGAACAGTAGCTGGGTTTATTTAAAAAAAAGAATTCAAGATAAATGTTACTTGTAAACACAAGTACTTTTACAAAGCTGTAATTTTGCCAATTATGCAAAAACTGTGAAAATATTTATTTGCATGTATTTATAGTAGGATAATGGAATTAGCATTAGCAAGTTTTATTTCAAAATTGTCGCACCAAATACTAAACCAACTGGCATCGATTTAAAAAGTAGCAACATCTTTTTTAAAGCAAACCACTTCACAAAAGTAACTGAGGATGAGTAAAGAATTCATTTTTTCACATGAACTGTCTCTTTGAATTACTTTGCTAAGGCACTAGTGTGAAACTGAGAAGATCTGACATCATATATCCACTAAAAGCCTTGAGACCATTAAGTTTATAATAACTGCAAAAATAGCTAAGAAAATTATTTCTAAGAAACTTCTATAGAAACAATTATTATTTTTAAGATAATTACAATTATTTTTAACAATTACAATTACTAAGAAACAATTATATAGTTTTTTTTTCTTTTTTCCTTTTCAACCGTCACTTATTCTACACATTTTAGCAACCTTTAATATAGAATAAAAATCTTTTTAAATCAACCAACATTAGAGTTGATTGCTACTAGCCTGAGGTACAATAGAATATACAGTGAAAGGCTCTGGGGACAATGAATTCACACCAGAAGCGTATTCAAAGTGAACTCACTCCTTATCGCTCCATAATCTAAACGGCTTTCTAAACTGCGTGGAAGTGCAGGTGTTGGGAGTTTTTTAAAAGCTCGAGTGAGACTTGTCGTAGTCTCTGGAAAATGTCACTCAACCAATTTAGGCAAATCATAGTTCAGTTAATTTATAGTTCCACATTGGCTCTGTGTGAAGTGCAGCTCCTGTAAGCTCTTTCCTACATTGTGTGGAGAGCACAAAGTACATTTTCTTCAGGTCTGCTTGCTGCTGATATGACGGGTGCATTATGGGTCGAGTTCTCAACATCTCGCCGTTAAACTGTAAGACAATACTGCGGCAGTGCAACTGTTGCATTATGGGAAACTTCCCTCAGGCATGTGGATGTGGTTTTTAAGGACTCTCCATAGATGTAATGGCTTTTATACTGTACAAACTGTATATTCTTTTCCCAAACATAACCCTCACAGAAACCTTTAAATAAAAACATCATTTAGTATGTTTTTAAGCCATCTGGTTTATAAGGACACAGGACGTGTCCTTGTAAACCATGTTTACATTATCATACACGTCATTATACAAATTTGTGCCCTTGTAAACCACATATACCAGTACACAAACATACACACACACTAAACACACCTGAATCTACTCCATTTTTCCATTCCAGGTGTCTCACCTAAACCCAGATTGCCTCCTTATTGTCTCAAAGTGTCACAAAACAATTGAGGGAAAAATCTATCCAAGTGCTTTTAAAGGCTGCTCAGTGTACTGAAACCGCTTGGCGATGTTTAGACAGAGAGTCTGTGTGGAGTATAAAAACTATTGTTCAGGAAAGAATAAAACAGATTTCGGGGAAATTTAGACTTAGACAAAAGACAGTTGAACGTCTCAGTGTGGCTCTTTTATCATATAAGGAAAAAAATAAACCTGAAGTGTGCTAGTCCCTTCAAAAGGGGAGAGTACTATATAAACCCAAGGCCTTAAATCACAATGGAAAAAGTTTATGAAAGCATGTTAGGGATAAAGCATGCTGGATCAGACTGTATAGGAAGCATAAGGCTGGACTATAGTATATATATATATTACCCCCACTATATATACAGTATGGGTCTCTTTACATCTTGATCTATACCATTACAAATCATGTCCATAATGCAATTTTGTAAAGCCATGAGTATAAAAGCATTACAGACTGCTAAGGTCAGGCAAGGTAGTACTTATTCAAAGTTCTGCCATAGCGTAATTTTCAGCTAGCATTTAGCAATACGTTACCATTAAAGCAAATAAGTTAGATAACGCCAAGGTCGCATTATGGAACAATGGCATTCAGTCAAATGCAATTTATAACATACTGCTTGGAGGTAAAAGCCTTTGAATGAGATGGAAACCCGTTTATCATTATGACGTTGAAAGTTAAAGGTCTTTAAAAGGTCTTTATAGCACAATGTGTTTAAAAGGTCTCTGAGAGTAATTACCTCTTAGGCTGATATAGATGAAAAGGCTGCACATATGCTAAGTGTTAATTTGAAGTTTAACTGAATCAAAGTTTAACGGAAAAACAAAACAAAAAAACGTACAGCCAAATGCATTTTATTTATTTCACCAATGGTGGTCAGTTACCCACCAATTAATGGTTCAGATTCCAGCAGAGGGTTCAATAACTACTAGAGATCACAGAAGTTATTGTAACTAGTGTGATCACAGCTCTCACTATTACAATTCGGCCAGATGTATTTTTCACAAAGCCTGCGATATTTGATGCTTTGTAATAATATACTCCGTCTAATGAGTATTTCTAAAAGCACTTTCATGTCTCATCAATAATTCGTTATAAATAAAAAACAACTTTGTCTTCTTTTCTTTTAACATACAAT
This sequence comes from Ambastaia sidthimunki, assembly GCA_036877625.1. Taxonomy (NCBI): domain Eukaryota; kingdom Metazoa; phylum Chordata; class Actinopteri; order Cypriniformes; family Botiidae; genus Ambastaia; species Ambastaia sidthimunki. Next base: position 359,606 of record JAZGTK010000006.1, on the reverse strand, counting down.
CTAAAAGATCGTGCTTAAGTAAGAATATGAGACATTTAATGTTTAAAGAAAAAACAAAGAACTTGTAACTTGTAAACAGAATATTGTTATTGTGCATCTTTGCCAATCAAGTTGTAATTATGTCAGTTATGCTAAAACTGTGAAAACATTTAATTGTGTGTTTTTAGGGGACATAAAATACTAGCCATGAAATTAGCATTAGCAAGACAAAATGAGTCACCTGGTTTATTCCGAAAATGTCATTTGCAGCACAGAATAAATGGTGTGATGAAAATGTGATGGAAATGACAGTTAAGGGAACATGTATATCCACTATTGGACACTGGTAAAAGAGAAAAGTGTTTTAAGACAGTTTCATTTCTAAAACACCTCTAAAATAACATTCACCCACAGAAAAGTACAATTAACAATGTCTGCAGGCTGAGATGTCTGCATATCTGGCTAGTTTAAGCATCTTTAAAGGGTTTGGCAGCTAATTTTATAGCTTCATACCACCCTTTGGGTTTCATTTGATTTTGGCCTATAAGTGCTGTTTCTTCAGCAAGCATGTCTGTGAGCCCTTAATTTAGTCGACTATATCAGCTAGACTATTTCAATATTGTACATTTATTTTCTCATTGTCTTGAAACTGTTCATCAATGCCTCAAGCGCCAGAAAAACTGCTTCCATTTTTCCTTCTCCTCTCGCTCACTGTCGACCGCTCTGCCCACACAAACGTTAATTAGCCTAAAGAAAAATAGGAATTTAGTCACTTCTGGGCCAGACTGAATTTGTGGTCCACAATAAGATGACATTTCACCAAACGCAGGATGGTTGTCTGAGAACTTTTGGTCATTATGGAAGTGCTTCTTCTCTGGTTACTGAGTGTTTTATAATTTGATGAGGCTTAAGTATTTGCTAGTGGTTTTATGACTCACCAAAGCTGTTTGATCCGAATCTCAAAAAGCAATTACACTGCAGAAATACACAGGAGAATAAAATAAATATGGCAGCTCAAAGATAAGTGCAGCTGTCTCCAATAAAAATTCGCAAGCGCTCAAAAATAATGCTGTGCACTGAATTTTCAATCCGATTTACAAATGTGCCAAATTTTAGCTTAAATGGCTGAATGTGAACCGAAAGGTAAGGATGAGCTTGAAGTATCCTCGCACGCTGTTTACGCTCTCTGCCGCGGAGTAAACGTATAGAAAAAGCTAAAATAAGAAGTCAAAAATTTAAGTGATAAGTGATTAAAAGCCTTTTCATAAACTTGATTTATTACAGCCCCTTACAATATTGGACCATAACCATGGGTGTGTATAAATAAATAAATTGCCTGATTTATTATATGAACATCACAAGTTTTTGACACACATTTGGAATAGATATGAACTCACCTGATGGGGTGATGTGTCTCCAGGAGATTTTGGGTTCTGGTTTTCCACTGGCTGTGCAGATGAGCGAAACATTGCTGCCTTCATTTACCGTAATGTCAGATGAAATGTCATAGATTTTGGGAGGAACTGTGAAACAAAACAGAAAGTCAGATTTAGGTAGTTCACAATTCAAACAACCTCAACCATTTCTGAAAACAGTAACTGTTCTTTTCTGCTGGTGTTTGTTAATTTATTTGATGCATGTAATGTAGTCACAGGTATTTTCATTCACTGTTATAGCGCCACCTTTTGACCAGACTGCATTAAACCTAACATGCTTTTCCAAGCTTAGCCTTTACATAGGGCCTAAGTTTTACGGCAGACAGCCATTGTTAACCTTGCCTGATGTTGCTGAAACCTCAAAATCGAGTAAATTAGATTTGAGTAATTAGACCTCGCTCAATATATTTAATTGGCCTGTGGACGCATTCTGAATTCAAAGTTTAACGTGTTTGACAAATATTGACAACGGGACCTCAGAGAATCTTTCAGCCCAAGTTTTTATGTGTGATCCATAAGCCAATAATTCTGGAAATATAAACAACTGCCTATATGATACGTGGTTCACAAAATATATAACCTGAACAATAAACATTTTTATTAAAATGGTCTTATATGCTAAACTGAAATCTGTGTGAATTATGATTTTAATTTGAAACTAAACTTTTTACTGATGCTTTTCTGGTAGAGTTGCAGCATGCAAATGGTTGTTGTCGCATGACATTACGTGCCACGACACGGCTCACACTTTCTGTCGCTAAACGATGACAAAAATCTAGCTGTAAATCTGCCCTTTCCGGACCTGTCATCACTCACGACCTCACGCTCTCCTCAAACCTCAATTTCAGTCATCTGCCGGTTTATGAATAGATGTCTGACCTCCTGTGTTCTCTTTCCTACTTAAAAAGGCTGAATTATCAGGAGACTGTAAAATCAGCTATTCCCTTTGTTCATTTTCTGAGGTCCAACTCTGACTCTGTGAACTGCATTTAACTAGAGCAGCTTTGATTTTTTTAAGTACATTTTTAACGCAGTATTTTAAACACTGTGCATCTGTTGGCTGAGATGCAAACTTTCTTGAGAAGGATTATCTTTTCAGACAATAAACTGAGCTGTAATTATCTTTTCTGTTTTAACTTTACAATTAATATCCTTGGTTATCGTAACACAGTCCACTGGCAGCTTGCAAGCAGACATAATCAGCTACAATATATAATCATAAATGACGGATATTAGAAAATAAACAATGTTCTTCTGATAAAAGAAGTCAACAGGATCAACAGAAAAGCTTTTAAGGCTCTTGAAAATGACTTTTAGTCCATGTTGGTTAGCTGTAAGGCCATCAGCATGCTAGTGTACTTAACATCAACAAAAATCACATTTAGCATTTAAAACACAGTCTTACCAAAATTATCAATCAATCAAGATGACTTATCCTGCACAACACAGATTTGTGTCCAATCACATGTTCTCTAGAATAATAAATGCCCCGCCCCCTAATACCACCTGTCATCAACAAGCAAGTGGCTCATTGCTATGATGTAACCAAAGCTCATTGGTTGCTCAAAAAAAGAGACAGATCCAAACTTCCAGTTTCACCCGGACTTCATCAAAATAAAAATAACTGCTTATCAAACAATCTTGTGAGGTCTTAAAAAACATTATATTTTAACCTGCCAAATAATCCTTTCAAGTTTTCACAGAGACACTGAGAGGTTCCTATTACACAAAAGGACCCAAACACTATTCTTTTCACATTCAACGTTTTAGCACTTCACAGAGAAACATTAACATCATTCACTCCTACTCAGCTTGATGTTCAGTTTAGGTCGTGCTTATCATGTTTCTGAAGATCTCCTGGTACAAAACGGTTAAACTGAAATTCTAATGTTCAGCGTGAACCTTGTTTACCTCTGCTCTGACTGCCACAGTCTCTACTGCAGGTTTACTTGAACCTGCTCCCACTCTTGACAAATGTCCACAATCACTGAAAATGTTGCATTCGGTTCCTGATCATATCTGCCTCCACGGGATCAAGACCCTATTAGCTAATGTTGAAGAGTCAAGAACCAGTTCCAACACTAAGATCTGCAGCTTGTTAAGCTAAATATGTTTTATCATCGCCTTGCCATACGTTCTATAAATTTCCATGCACCTTTTGGTTTGACATCTTTTAATATTGAGATTTTAGACACGCAGTGCAATAATGGCATAATTGTGTTACAGAGGATTTGGTGTATTGAAGAAAGATCTTATATATAATAAAACCAAGTGGAATGAAATTCTGTATTTTCAAGTATATACCTGAAAACAGTATAGTAAAAAGAGATTTCATACATCGTAATATTTGCTTTATTCAGCTTTTCTGAGGACTTTTCTTAAGAACTTATCCTTGCAAGCAACAATTTTAAATTTTAGCTTAAAAAAGCTTTAGGTCTTGGTTATTTTTAACCTGTTTATTTCCACTCAGACCGTTCAATCGGTAAGATAATGACAACCACAGAAAACAAGTCAACACTAAAGCTCTACCCCACGGCCCTATTCGAGACAACCCGATGCTTTGTTTTCCGTTTAATTTATTAACAGCCGCACGATTGTCATGTTTGTCCATTCCCTCCTCTGCTCGACAGGAGACACTGAGATGGAGCTGCCATGGCTGAGGGGAGAGGCATTATCTGCTACTCAGCCCCCGAGTGAATAAACAAGCCTCTAATGACGCCACCTTGAACGACTAAAACGCTTACAGCTATTAAAATGCAGGGTTTCCTCCGAATAAAGTGGAGTACGTGACTTGCATTTTACATCAATTCTGACAGGATCTCAAGGGCTGTCAACTGCCACCCAATTTCAAGACCCACTGCCAGCCCACATTCCACTTATAAAACTGAGGGAAAAATTCTGTCATAACTGGCAAACGCTGTGGAAAAACATTCAATAAAAACCAGATACAGTTTAAAATATTTGTTTCAGAGTATCTTCACCTTATTTTTCAGTGCTGTTAAATAACAGAATGAAAAAATAAGGCTGACGTATAAGTGCTCCTGTGTGGTACAATATTGTGGCTATTATCGACGTAAATGAAGTGAATTCTTAAATGGTGATTATATCCGTGACCTATACACGGTAAATTAGGCAATGTTATAAAACATGCGCTCTACTGCACAGCTGAGGCCTTCATTAACCTTTAATATATATCTCACAACATGCCAAAAACACATAATCATTCTAAATGACAGCCTGGGACAACACACAGGTTAACATTCCCACCACAAGCACTGCTTACAAATTATATATATGATATATGTATACATATATACATAAACACACACATTTCATACCATTTGTATAACCACAGTTTTAAAAAATGTTTAGCAAAAAAATGTAGCAAAGCCATGGTTATTTTGTGGTTACCATGTTTACCATGGCAACTATAGTAACCATGTTTTTTTGTTTAAAACGTAGTAAAAAACAGTTAAATCTGAACGTCAATGTGGTTTACAACTGGTGCAATCGGGTCTAATTTGTGGAAGTTAAGTGTATAATTGATGACGATGACGTATAATTGAATTTCATACAATAATGTATTTCTCATAAGCGTTATTCTGCACAGAAATTGCTTTTGGCCAGCAGCTCACATTCTTTGCCGCTCTGGCCAATCAGAAACTTGACTGCGTGTGTGAGTTACATTATGATAATAAAACTAAATAGACAGAAATGCACATAAAAAGAAAAGATGCGTTTTGGCGCGTCCGGCTCCAGAGCTGTTACCTCGTTATGGCGGTAAATCGCTAGTCGTGCCAGTTCTTACGTTGATGGTGCCAGCGCAACGCAGTTTCGAGCCAAATAATACAGCGTTAAATGAGGTCTGCGGGGGGCGATGGGTGGAATCGAACCCGTGGTCGGTGCGAGCAATTGAACAGTGTGAAAACAGCCTTCTGTCTCGTACTCCTGTCGTTAACCTCACGTAATTATACAGACAAATTATACCATTTCATTTGTTTCCAGAAGTGGTTAAGAAGGGCGGCATATGTAAAAAACATATGTAGCATTATACTCATTTTATCTAGCTCATACTGGTTGTAATGAAATGGATGGCAGAGGGTCAAAGACAAATTTGAGCATAATGGCCAATACATGTCAGCCAATTACATGAAAATCTTCAGCAAGCCAAACTCTTGTGTGCCCTAAACAACCCATATAAGCCACATGCACTGTGGCTCCGTTCCAAAACCTAGCGAGCTGCCTATGTAGGCAGCATTTTAAGGTGTCGCCTGCGTAACTAGCAGAGCGTAGGCAGCACGGTTACCTCAATGATTGTGAGAGCATTAAACAGCATTTGATATATGTATCGATCTACACAAAGCCATTAAAATAAGTAATGAACAAAATTCTGATGCTGTCTGAGAATATCATTTCAGTAATTTTATCACCTCTCATTTAAAAAATTGTAACAACAAATAATGTACACAAGAGACGTTCAGTCATAAGCACGTGGATTTGGTTCCCAGCATGTTGTATCAATTCTGTCTTAGGCTGTACACTGAGTGCTTACACTATACACAAAAATATCACAGACAGAAGGATTAAAGCACTTATCTATTAAGAGATCCACTTTAAACTCTAAAGATGTTTCAGAGTTGCAATTAGGTGCCGACTGACTGGTACAGAATCTCAAATGAGGCTTAACATTTCAAGACATTTCAGCTGAAATTCAAAACATTTTAACCTCACTAGTTTAACGCTGAAAAAACATTAGCAGGCTGGATCGAAAAACTTCAAATGGAAGTTAAATATTAAACAAGAGAGACCCTTCAAATGTATTGAATTTGAACTGTTGTTCAACTTTAAGTGAAAGCCTTTCATTCATGTAAAACAACATCATAACAGACAATTTCTTCCATTGTTGCCATGTTGTGATTATACGTCAGTTAGTTACAATTCTTTGATCTGATTGGTCAAGTGGTGTTTCAAGAGTGCTATTTTTCATACAACAATTAGTTCCATTCCAACTGGCTTGATTCTGATTGGATAAGGCATTTCAAGAGGGCTGATATAGGGCCACAACACTTTACTACTTTTAAACAGAAGTATAATTACAGACATTAAGGGGGAGGGCAAACTGCATTCAGTCGGTGTTGCTTGGCAACAAATAAACCTTTGGCTGAAACTAGATTTTAGCTGGAAAAAAATACAAACTGAAATATAAGTTAGTCTATTAACTTCTTGTTTCCACAACTGTAAATGCAATATCTTAGAGCTTTAATACGCAATTCCAGGCCGCCTTATTCTTATGTATTCATCTAGCACAGGTTTAATAAACAAAACAATGGCTGCTAACTCATAATATTTAGATGCATATATAGTCAATTATATATTGATAATAAGTTGGATATATAGGGACCGCACACAGAATGATACTACATCAAATCTGTCATTTAAAGAACTGAAAACATCTATAAGAGACAATGTGGTGGTCTGAATTTGCTCTATTTAAAAATGACTCACCAAGGACTATGACAAATGGTTCTGTCTGACAAACAAGACTAAGATTTAGGCGGTGGAGAGGATGGGTGATTATTCTCTCAGAAATGCGTGTGGGCTATTCTCATTCGATCCAGCGAAACAAACAAGCTCGCTCTTTCTCTGATGATGCCCAATATTGACCGGTTGCCTGGGAAGAATGACCCAGCATAACGGTTTCATCCACACGATGTCCAGATACACAAGCACAGCTTGAAAAAGCTCCAAGTACAGTCTGGTCCGGTTTCATAAAGCATAACGGAAAAATTAATGTCATTATGTAGGGTCTGCTGTGTGATTTTTGCTATTGTGATGGTCAATGTAGCCATTTTAACTAAGATTTAGTTTGCCACTGACTGATTCTTAATACAGGTCTGGTTATAAGTCATCTTTCTTCTTGTCTCTCTGTAGTTTTTGACATTACAAGTACAATGCTTGTATATTTCCTTACAGGTGTTTATCAGTTATCCCAGATCACGCAGAGAGATACAAGTAGCAGATGTAATGTAGGACTAAAAATAAACTGTGATCACTCAACAGCCCTCGGCTATAATAGTACAATAGGTGTACGTTTAATTTGTTGGTTATAATTGCATACAGGAGTGACTCAGTGGTGGGCTGAAGGTTATGAGCTACAATAAAATGACATATATTGAGATATGATTGGTTTCTGTTAGCCTGGTTTATCTCTGACAGTGTTAGCATGCGTGCTGTGATGTTCCTCTGCTTAATTACAAACAGTGGGGTTGTGATGGTTAAAACAGGGCTCAGATCTGAATGAATTTAACACAGCTGAAAATCAGCACCCCCCACTGTGATGTCATCCTACAGAGCGAGTTCACGCTGTAATAGAAAACACAGTTCAAGACCACCAACGCTTAGAGCCACGGAAACGGAGAGCGCAGACAAATGTTTGTTCGATGAAATTATCTTGTAATGACTACAGCAGATGCCAGTGACCAATTGCTGTCATTTATTGTAACAACTCAAATACAACACACACAAGCAAAGCCAAAAACACTTACATTCACATTATGTGTGTTTACAGTCTAACCAGCCGAAGAGTTTAAGTACCATCCTTCTCTTCCACAAGCTATGTTCAACCGCTATTTATAGCCTATAATTTACACACTTTAATTTGCATAAATTAAAGACTTTAGTTTTGTAATCTTAAACGTTGACTCCTTTAAACGGGGGCACACGAGTAAAGCTGAAACCTCCATTTGCATGAAACATTTTAATTTGTTTCTTTGCCAGTGTTTGATGATATAGAGAACATGACTTTATGTTTGATGATTTCAGTCATTAGTAACACATAACTCATTTCATCGTCTCAGGAAGACTGCAGACATATATACATCTGAAAGCCTTTCCTAAGCTTTAAACAGTCAATTGCCCTCCAGATTTGAAACATGTTGACAGTGTGGTTGATGCCTTTGAAGTTATATAACACAGATTCATGAATATGGATGTAAATCAACATGAATGTATTTCATCAATAATATTATTTTTTATGAAATCATATGCAGATCCCAGTTTATCATCAACAGAATAGGAAAAATGGTTGGACTTATATCTTGAACACTTGTTAAGCAAAGACAATGCATTTAGAAAATGTAACCTATTATTCCAGACAGAGGAGCTGTGGATGTGTTAAAGGGTCTTCCCTAGTGTCCCTAATGTCTTAATAGTACTAGGGATTAATGTTTTTTTAAAATAATCCTTATTTCCAAAATAACACTATAAAAGATGCACTTTAACACTTTGGCTCTACATACATCTTTTATAATCACCAACAGATACATTGATGAAGAGCAAAAATACATATTAAATTATGAATCCAGTCAGCATCACTAAACAGAATAAATCTTTTCGTATTCAACAAACAGTAACCACAAAAATGTCCACTTTAAACCTAATGCAGCACTTACCTTTAACAATTAACTGAATGAGCTTTGGCCGTGGGTTACGTTCGCTCTGTATCGAGCAGGTGTACAAGCCCTCATCCGTTAAATCCACTTTCTGTATCTGTAAGCTGTATTCATGTTTATCCCCCACATTTGATACGATGGACACGCGAGGGTCCCCTGACCACTTGTCATTCCCTGCGTAAATGATACTGGAACGGTTCAACCAGGCCCCTTTTGAGATTCCATCCAATAGGTAGCATCTGAAATCAAAAAAGACAGGCGATGACAATGTAAAGATAAACCAGGACCAAACAACAGCAGAATAAAATATCAAACTATTACAACCATTACCAAAGCCAATGATCCAATTCTAGTTTGTATGATGTCACCACTTGTATTCTCTGCACTAGGATCTATACACCAAGCTGGACATTTGCTAACTAGTTGCTAACTTTTAGCACTTTGCAAGACTGGGGATGACTCCACACATATAACACTTTAAAGGAGACTTAAAATACAGCACTGAGAAAAAAACAGAAGGAGTTCTTTTGTAGAAATAAACTTAGATCTATATTTTTTGTCAGATATAGGGGACAGCTGTAACAACATTGTCTGTTTCACAAATAAATCAGGTGTCATACAACTCACATCACATCAATGTGTCTGTGCACACAAGATACTGTCAAAAACAACAACATTTAAAGCAACTCCTTACTTCTCTCCACTTTGATTTTGTTTCAAGGTCGTCCTTTTTCTAGATCTTTCTGTCTCAACGTAAGGTTTTCAAATTGACTTGGGCAGGATCTTCTGCTGTCAAAACAAGGCTTTGAAACAAAGAACCTCAAGGAAACCAACCAAACAAACAAAGATGGGTTGAGAAGTTCTGTGTGTTGCCACGTCTAACATCTATTTGTTTCGTGTCAGGAGTGGAAGTGTTGTGGGTTCAGTGGTGAGGGTTATTTACACAGGATGCTCCTGAGGTTACAGGTGAACTGGAGGTCAGCCTAACCGCCTGTAACTAGTTCCTCGGAGTGATTGGATTTTTGGAAAATGTTGTAATGCGATTGATGTCACGAAGCAGGATTTAATTTTTTTACTCGGGCATGTGGCAAAACGAAGACAGAACGATGAGAGAGAAGATTTAAGATGATGATACAGTTGAGGAAACATTTCTAAAAGGTTTCAGGCAGACAGTAATGTATGTGGTAAAAAGTATTACCGGTATACATGGGAAAAAGCCCACTGGAGAATTAGATGTGAGTCGGAGCAGATCTTATTATAAAATCCATCTTGACTTCTACAGTACAACATCCTAAATTAAAATCATTTCATAACACTAGACTGCCTGTTGCATACAATATTCAAAATCATATATCAATATTGACCACTAAAATATTAATTATAAATAATAATTTAATTATTTGAAAATTTCTCCAAGCTGCTTTAATTAACATAATATTGACAATTAAAATTAACAATTAAAATCACGACCTGCCCACAGACTGAATCTTTATCCCATTATAATTAATTTATCATTATTATTATCATGGCTACCTGATACGTTTATAATGTAATCAAACCTTTACTGAAATCATAATAGAAATGAATAAAAAACAAGAACAAAAACTATCATTTCACAAAATACTGTGCAGATTAATAATATCAACAGTTCCTGAATGTCTAAAACTCACTAAATTACTAATATATGAATTTTAAAAACACACCAGTATTAAAGTATATTGTTAACCTTGAACTAAACCGGTACCATTGGATTTTTCCTTACAGTTAAACACCTCCTCAGCCTGACTGAAGGTTTCATCTCCAGTTCTGACCCTTGAAACAGCTCGTGTCACTGCACCCCAGAGATCTTCTCAGACATACTTCACAATACCTCCTCACAAAGGCATAAGTGGTTCCCACTAAGATGTGGGATAAGCTGAGCTTGGACCTCCACACGTGCTACATCTCCTGCCTGGTAGGACCATGTACAGTGCAAATGTACTGTTTTAATGGTTTCTTCAGACCCATCGTTACATATGCTGAACATATTATTTCTCTAAAATACAATGTTTGGAAAAATATACATCAAAAGCCACTGCAGGCCTACGCATTGTGTATCCAAATGTGCATTTTCCAACCACTGCGCTTTGTTACCAATTTAAATGAACATCTGTTCTGCGATTCTTGAAAGAGCAGAAAGAAGAGGCCGTAATCAAGTCATGTTTGTTCTTCCTCTTTTCCTGAAATTTCCCTTAATCATCTTTATTCATCACTTCAAAGCGCCTCTCTGTGACCCTCTTGGTGGGAATTTTCATCTCATGATCTTTTCAGAAAGCACAGAGGCTTTCCAAACTGTGAAACACTGATGAGGTCTTCAACCGCTGTTTTCTGATTCAGAACATGACGTCTGATTCAAGCAGATTCGTGAGGGAGGTCAAACACACCGAACCTGTACATCTTTTAAACACCAGCTACGGTTAGCTTCACCAATTACGGTTGATTTTCTGCTGATGTACGCTGTGTGTTATGTAATCTAAACTGTATTTTGCATCGACCCAGATTTTTTTCTTTGCTCTTTTGATCACTCGTTCCAGCTGAATGACTCATTTCGGGTAACTGTTTACTGGCAAGGGCACTCATACGCATTCCTGCTAAAGACAGAAGCTGTGTTAGTGTAAACCATGCGGTTATATTGTTGGGAATTTAGTTGCAAATACGAATGCAAATATTTGTTATTCATTCTATTTTCTCCATTTCAACTTGAATTCTCAATGAATTTTCCTGCCATGATGTAACATTTTTAAATGAAGTATAATTTACAGTAACACTTGAATTAAATGCATTGGCGATGCAGTAGCCCTCACAAGATTATGATTAATTGCACAGCCCTATTTTGTCAATTTTTTCTTTCACAAAACATACCTGCTTGACATTGACCGCATGAAAATCTCGGTTAGTCGATGCTGCAGGTGCGAGAAAGCTGCTAATGAGAGTGAGATACTCTTTCATAAAAACCGAGGATTAAAATAAGATTACATTGATCCCAGCCAACAAAATCTTGTCTAACAATGTGTCACAAGTCTTCAACAACAGATTAAATAACAAAGTCAGGCTATAATGTCGACTCTCTAATGCGATGAATACCAACTGGCAAATATTCCCACAGGTGTCCTTAGCAATGAGAAGTGATGATAATTACATCTGGATGTACGTGGATACGGAAAGTGAGGGAGTGTCTGACTAACACCAGGCAATAGCCTAAAGCTAATCAGATTACTGAATGTGGAGAACCTTTATCGCAAGCAGATATGCTTTTCAAGAGTTTTTTTTGTGATATAACATGCATTTTTGCCTCACTTTTTATTTAGCAGCTAAGCACCGTTTGCCTCTATATATCAAGCGCGTGTGCGCTCACACGCAACATTAACACAACATCTGCTATTTCAAATGGACATTGGATCTCCTGTGTCAAAATTGCCCATTCAAACCGGCAGAAATACATCAAATAATACACCAGGGATCTCAGGCTCCTCTAGCCATCTGCGCCATCCCATCAGATAGCTAACGCTTACGGTTATTACTGTTACCTCTCAAAGGACAAATTTAAAGTTTCCATTTTGATTTACACCATGTTCACGTCACTCACCTAAGACATGTCTGTAAGATAACAACAACACCCTCCCGGCTATAAAACGGTTCTGAACGTGCGTCTTAGGGTACAATACACTCTGCCATACGTTTCATCTATTTTACATGTAAGTCAGGCAGGAATACATTATGGTGAGCCATATTTTCATTAAATCAAAAATTTGCAGGAAACGTGTCATCAATCATCAATTATATGTCACGGTTGCTCAATAAATCATGATTGTTGTTGTTTGTGGACATTTGGACTGAATTTGGTTTTATTTAGGACAAATGTATCTTTCCAATTATTGCTAATTTCATAGGGAGGTTCCATGAAATTCTCTCTCTCTTTCACACACACATGCACACACACACACATGCACACACACACACACACACACACACAAATAAATAAAAAAAAAGTAACAATTAACCTTGAATGAAACAACATTTTTGACATCAATGCCCCCTTTTGTCCACAACAATACTTGAAGGCCCCCCACTCATAATTTACACCCAATACATTATTCAAGAGCTTGTCATAACCAGAAAGCTGTACATTCATTATATAAAATAAACAAACGCTAGCTTATTTTAATGCTTTCTGTTTTTAGATTTGATCTTAAGGCACCCTTAGATGTTTGTTGAGGCCCCCTAATGGACCCCGAGACCACTGGATAAGAAACACTGACTCATTTTGCTGACTACGACAAAATATTTAGTTAAACCTTTAGTTTAGTAAAAATTTAGTTTAAACCTGTCAAATAATATAAAGTTCTAACCCAATCTTTACATCTTAAGCTAGGCTTATAATACTGCAGGTTAATAACATCAGTGTGAAAGCTTAACTGAGTCCCAAGGCTAATCCTAAAATCTGATTGGCTGTCAGAAATATTGTTCCAGGAACATGTGGAACTCAGTTTAAAAATTTAACATGTATATTTAGAATACCTCAGTGGTTGCATTGTTAATACCAAACCTCATGCTAGTTTATAATTTCGAGGTTAGGCTGGTTAGCTTTAGCAGTTAGTCCCTGCTTGTGCATGCAGTAAATGCAACATTATAAAGACAAAAAAATTTCTCAAGCAATCAATCTCAAATATTTTATTATATTGCAATGAATGTTTTGCCACTAGCGGATTATTTTGTAGAGCTCTTAAAAGCGTGAAATAGACTTCTTCCGTCTGGTGCCTTTGATGAGATTTTTACAGTGTTTGTGATTTTGTTGTGTTTTTCAATGGCTGTTTGGTAAAAAAAAAGAAAGGTTCCTTTAACTGGAAAGAAAGGCAAACTCCAAAAACTGTTTAGCTATCTTGCATAGATGTAGAGATATTTAACATAAAGCATGTATTAATAATCAAGCAGTCAACTGCTTTCAGTTGTTTTGATCCCCAATGCCATCCCATAATACTCTTGCATCCCTGACACAAATGCTCTATTCACAGTATGACAGACATCTACGGCTAAGATCTGCACGCTAAATAAAGAGATTTAGGCTATCAGCTTTTACTGCACACTGCATCTTCCAGCTACTGGTGTGTGAAAATCTGTATTTAGCTTTTTGTAATGTACATTTAGTCTATGCTCAGTTTTCAGATAGAGGTCTATTCAGCTGAAGCTGAGTGGCGGTATTTTGTGCTTTTAGATGTTGCGACTCTTCGTAATCTCAGGTTTTGTGACAATCTCTCGGTTAAAGCTGGCAGAGGAATGGCACAGTGTCAAAGTGAAAGAGATGAGAGAGTCTCGTCCATGCATCAAACTTCACAGTGTTGGCCTTTTAGAGCCTTATAATTGCACCTTAAAAAGCTGTTATAAAAGCTATCATTACAATAATTATACACAAGTGTTCTTATCCTGAAGCTTTGACGTGCTCAACTTTAACACTTCTATTTTCTGCAAAGGTGTTTGGAATGATTGTATTGTGACAGGCTCCTTACAAATACCACTGAATATGAAAAACAGCATGCGTTTGCTTTCAGCACTGTAGTGTGTCTCAAACATCATCGAGAGGAACAGTATGTACATAAATCCACAGGGATAGACAAGTGTCCCACAACATTAATGCTAATTCCTCCTACAAATACTGGATAAATTGTCGGTAGGAGCCTGATGGGATCCTGTCATATTTTGCACGACCTAATTCTTCTCACTGCGTTCCTTAAGTGACACATTTCTCACAGGCCAAAGCCCCCCTTGCCACCTAATACAGTAGAAGAACTAGGATAAAGGAACTCCAGTATTCACCTCAGACGTTTCTTTGCACTGAGAGAAGTCGTGTTGGAGCGATAGTGGGAGTGAGAGAAGAAAACTCGTATTTGGTGGTTTTGTGCTGGTATTCAAAAGGCTTAAAATCAACTCACAACATAAAAAGAACTGTAAAGCAATGTGTACTACGTTTGGACAATGTTTAACAAACATGGCAAGTCGTACCACAGGATTCCCGCCTAAAAGAATTTAGGAACTGAAACAACGTTCCTCCTTTACAATCTCTCCCGTTTTTGGCAACGACTGAACCTCACCGGTAAAGCTTTCTGCGAGACCATTTGGCAAGGATTACGCCCGGCTTAGCTTCTGTTCCACAAAGGTGTTTGATTCATAAGAGAGATTTGAAAGAGCACTTAGATTGGTCTAGTAACTGGTGCGTTTGACAACGCTGTAATCAGATCAGCTACAGAGCGAGAGGATTAGAAACACTAAAATGTAATCAGTATGATTAAAACATTAATGCATTCACATACAAAAGGTTTGAACAACAAACCAGCCGCGGTGTAAAAGCACAGTGCCAAAAACGAGCGTCGAATGCGTTCCTTCACGTTGGTAGTCAAACAGAGAAACAATTGCTGAGCATTTCAATACCAGATGAGAGTCAACAGGGGGGGACTATTATTTTTAAAGGAGGACTATGATAGGTGCTGCGGTGCTGCAATAGGTGAAAATTGAAATGCTACGGAGAAGAAAGGATGAAGATCTGTTAAAAATGTGTTTAAGGAAGAGCGAGGAACGTGACACATTAAAGAAGCTTTTTCCTCTACCTATTGTTTCTGCTACAGAAAATGACACCCTGCTGAGGTAACCATGGCAACACACCCTATGGACATGCACTAGTAGATAACCTCTTCTGTCTACGACTAGTTCAAACCCCTTGGTAGGTATTGACATAACAACATGTTAACCGATGTGTTAGCATAGCAGCTAAGAACACAAACAGCAGTCCAACTGGCACAGAAACACAAGCATTTTGCCACTATACACAACGTGTAAAACCATGGCAAGTGTTGTATGTTTGTTCTTTTGACCAAAGCATATTCTCACCTCGACACAGCACTAAAAAATTGTGATCTGAGGATCTCAGTTTTTGCACATTTTAATTATTGGCTCTTTTATAGTCTTAGGATGTTGCTATGGGTTCATTATAAGTATGAAAAATGCCAACAAGAATAATTTGGTGATTTCAAAGTTACAATAGTGGGCTAGAAAAAGTAGTAGATGCTTTTATCCAATGCCACTTACAGTGCATTTAAACTATACATTTGATCAGTATGCATGTTCCCTGGAAATCGAACCCACAACCTTTGTATTGTTAACCAGTTGAGCTACAGGAACAGCATTGTACAAGTCGGTGACTTTTGATGGCTGGAAAAAAACTGAGGTAAGATGTTCTTGATGGAAACCAGAAGCTGCCGCTTGCTTTCATTTTATAAAATTAATTACCTCAAATTATTAATCACCTCACTTCCTGTTTGCGAATATTACACCATGATGATATTCTCCAGTTCTGACGCATGAACAAAATGCAACATTATGCAATCTTATAAGCAACTAACTTGCAAACCGAGCAGGATAAGCATGAAAAGTGTTCTGTAGCAATGATGGCCATCTCAACAGCTGGTCTGTGATGCTGGTCTGGTGTTCCCCATCCTCCACTCTTCCAGGAACACAGAAGGAACATCTCAAAGCTGTTGAGATGATTGATGACACACCTCCACTGGTCCTCTCTTCCCTGCTGACATGCACTCACAACCCAACACTTTTCACCACTAATTGGACAACCTTGCAAATCTCTTCTCTCAAACTGTGGTCCACTAAATTAGCTACTGATGTCTGCCCAGAACGGCTTCATTTTATGAACGTTCAGAGCTGTCGTGCAGAGAAAGTGTCACTCGTGCGGAAAATGCTACTAAATAAACCTATCAGGTGTGCAAACAGATATTTTTTCCTCATTAGTTTTCCATTTTGATGTTTTGATCAAACCTGTGCTTGACAACTCATTTGAAGTCTAGTTAGGTGGAACTGTGCTTGAAATGGGCATGTTCTAAAAGTTCTTAACATTCTAAACATGTTAAGTTTATAATGTTCTTTTGTAATATTGCCTACTGTCCTCTAAAAGTTTTTTTTAACATTATATAACGTTAGAGAAATTTTCTTATAACCTAAAATTGTCAGCTTTGATACTTTTGTACTAAACAAGTCCCAGGTGACAAATTCATGTTCTGGCCATAAATGGGCCATCACATGATCTACTTTTGCTTGTTTGAGTAGTTCGTTCCACATGTCTCCATTTTCCTCCTAATTTATTCAGCTTTGATTTTTTTTCAGAGAAAGGTAAGTAATCTAATTTCAGGTTTGGAAATAGTGTTTAAAAGATCTCTCATCGTCTGAGAACGGAGTAGAGCTGCCAACATGATACTGCCCTCGATGCTTTTTACAGACAGTAACACAGTAAAACTGTAATCACCACCCAGCCTGGAAATCTAGGTCTGTTACGTAACCTTATTGTGGTCAATAGCCATTCAAGATTTTGAGAACCAGATTCAGTGTGAAACATTGCCAACATTCTTAGCAGAAACCTAGCAGCACATAATGTGCATTTTACAAACATTTAAAAAATGTAAATGCATCATTGTATAATCTCTTTAAATGATTTAAACACGACTAGCCTACAGGTGGAATGTAGAACTAGTTTGCAAAACACATGCTAACAAAATATACTGTACTTTGAAACCATTGTAAATCAAATTGGATAAAATCGTTTTCTAAATAGAATAAATATAAATGTGATTCTTGTAAAAACACTCGATTAACAAGCATTGTAAACGTCAGATTGTTTCCTTAATGTTGCAGTTACAAATTAGCAGCAAAAATATAAATATTATTACACAGCTAAGAAAGTAATTTATGTTGATAAATGATCTTCTTAAAGTGACCAATCATGCAGAATATTATATTTTTTCATTACACAAGGGAAACTTTAATCAGCATTGACTTACGTTAGATAATTCCAGATTTCTTTGTTGGCCAGCACAACAAAAGCCCAAAATGCTATTGATCTGCCCTATACTTTATATTCCATCACTAATAATTTCCAATGCAGTCCCTTCAGTTACTCTCTGCTTAACATTTACAGCCATGTGCAATCCACTCACATCGATTCATTATGCAAATGACAGGGACTAATTTCAGCCTTGCTTACATGACTCCATTTAAAACCCTGTAGCCATGCCAATGAACTGTGCACAAACTGAGACACCTACTTCTTATAGAAGCAAAAATATCCTTAAAGGCTACTGCAAAGGTTTTTGACATTATCTGTATATGTTCCAGCTAACAGAGAACGCTCTCAGAATGTTGTCTCAAAGTTGTCTCAGTTATCAAACATTCTTGCAGTGATGTTAATAGAAACTTATATATATATGTGAACTATATATCACATATGAAAAACGTTATTCTTACGTTGTTAGAGAAACATTTTAAAAACATTACAGAGTTTAAAAAAGTTTCAGTAACTTTCTGATAACCAAGCAATAATGTTAACACAACGTCTAAAAAAACTGGACGTAACGAATGTTGGTAGAACTTACAAAACGTTCACGTTTTTAACGCTTTTGTTCATTAATGGAAATGTTAAATAATATTCTTAAAAACTAAAATTGACAAATGGCTTTAAAGTTCATATTATTGTCAGAGAGGGCTTATATTCCTTAGATGAATACTTCATGTAGTATGTAGTAGATGAATACTTCATGTAGTATGTAGTAAATGAATACTTCATGTAGTATGTAGCCAAATGACATGTGAGTCTTCAGCATTAACACTGAGAATATGGCTGTGCTGATGATAGGATTACTGTTAAGGTGAATGACAGGGGCTCATCTGGTGTCTAGTGAGGCTGCTTCATCAAACGCTATGAAAATCAGGGACGGGACGAGCAGAAGGGAGGTTAAATCTACTTGAAAGGCAATACTGTTTTTTCAGAAGGCTTCAGGTATAACCGCTTTGAAGATCAGAACCATTATCTGCTGGCCGTGATTATTCTCTATATTTTATCTCGACACTCACGGCCTCCCCCAGATCTGGGAAAGGGGGGGTCTTCAGGGGCTCCTGTTAAAATATTGCAATAACATAAATCTCAGCTGGAAGCAGGACAAAGATAAATTATTGATAAGTAACTGAACTAACTATTGAGAAGTTTTGATTGTTCTTTTTTAACATTGATTATATATATATGTATGCAATATATACATATGTATATATACGTACATAACAGACCATTGTTTGAAGTAGTCTTCTTACTTTACCCTGATTCAAAATGGTACGTTTAAAGTAATGATTTATAATTTACGTGGTAAGATCTGATTTCCCTGAAAAAGTCAGTTTGGCTTAATTGGACTTCAACAAATGTAAAGAAAAGTACATTAAATTTTGTTTCAAACAGAGATGGCGCTAGAGAGGCAAAAGTTACAGACTGCAGCTTTAACTAAACAAACTTTTGGCTACTGAGTCGCAGGGTAACAGCTGATGTGCACTCAAATTTGATGTAAAAAATGTGAGCATGTTTCTACAGTGACCTCAACGTCAAATGTAAAAGCACGACATCATATCCTTCTCTTCTGTATGAGAACTTCCTGGTCTCTATTAGCATTCTGTGTCACTTTTACTATCCACAGCTAGCTCTATATTTCCAGAAGAGGCAGACAATGGTAGCCTCAAACGCCTCATATTTTGGAACTAGGAATCTGATCTTGGCTTATTGCTGCACAAAGATGGATGGAAAGATGTTAAGCTTTCCCATCATATTGGCAGAAAATGTTAAAATACTGTTAAAAATGTTAATACTGCGGACAATTTAAAATTATTAGGTTGGAATAATTGGCACCAGGGACCGTGTTTAATGGAGATCACTGTATTTGCCATAATTTATGCTGCGACCAAAGATAAAGAGCAAGAGATCAGATACACTGTAAGAGGTCCCATTCATTAACATTTTCATCCTAATTACTCTCTACTGGAACAAGATTTTAATGCAACCTGACGTTTCTGTTTGTAGAATTTTATGATCATTTCAATCTACTTATGAAGATTGAAGAAACGTATACAGATTGTGGTATATCATATTTGTGAAAAGCTATTCGTTTAACAAACAGAATTGCAAAATATTCATAGCATAAATGAGATAATGGCATAATATTGTATTGTCCCTACAAGTCTAATCTGAAGTCTATATACAAATATATCTACTTTGAAGTCTTTCAATGATCTTTTTGACATAAAAACACAACTCAGTCTGACACACACTGTCATATATTCATCTGAAGACAAAAACATGGAAAAATATGGACATAATGATTCTACCACATCCCTAATTTATTCATTGGTATTTTTATAAGAAACTCTAAAGAGCACTTTAGTTACAGTGCTGCCGTTTAAGTTAATAATAAAACAGACGAGTGGCATTTGGAGAGCTGCATTGATCCCACTGTCCCCATGAGGCGGAAAGCTCAGAGTAACACTCTTCCGATTCCTCAACACTGACAGGAAGAGGTGTGGCCTTAGAATAAAAGGAGGGGGCAGGTTACCACCCACCTCTTGATGATCCACAGACTCCATTGAGAAACACGTTTAAAGTTCAGACACTCAGCATTCACAGACCACCAACTGACATTCTCTGAACAAGCGGGACAGTCACGACAGCCCTATTGACAGTACACAATAGCCCTCCTATTTTAATTTCTTACCCATTTCCGAGCACAACAATGTGTACAGCCACACCAAAATTACTTAAGTGCCATCGCTGGTGGAAAATATAACAATATGAGATGTATTCTATGCCTACTTTCAGTCAAAAAGTTGACAATCAAGGCTTTCTGTAAAATGGAAAAAACTCTGCAAGGTGCAAAATGGATGTTTGAGTCTGCTAAACGTAAGCAATGGTGCAAATTTCCCAGCTGATGATCCATTTTTATTTATACCACAGCACTATCAGGAGACCCAACAGCATGAAAAGAGACAGATGGGGAGTTTCAAGCAGTTCCCATCAAACAAGCTGTGATACTTGGTGCTGGTACCCAGAGCATAAGACACTCTCCATAAACAGACAACATGGACTGAAATATCTTTACATTAAATCATACCAGGAGAGAATAAAGGCACATTTGCAAATAAATAAGTAGATATTAAAATGTATTTTGACACACTGTGCACATAATATTTTCCTTCAAGTGAATTTCTTCAAATTTCCTTCATAGGGAAGAAACATATGCCATATAAACAATGTTTTAACTCGTTTTGTCAAACTAATACACGTAAACAACATTTAAATCAATCCTAAAACAACAGACCTTTCAATCTGGAAATCAGTCAATATTTTATATTATCTTATATTAATAAGTCATTTTGTTTATATTAGAACACAAATGTTTAGCAACAAATGGCAAGATTTGTTAAATCCAATAATAATAATAATTATTTAAAACAAACTTAGCATCTGTTATCCACAGACACACCCATAAACAAACATTTCAATTCCAGCTGAAGCTCAGGGCTGGGAGAGCAACTGCATTACAACACAAATAACTCATAACCTGTGACTCAAATCACAAAAGACCATCAACTCCAGCAGTCGACCCGTTATTCCTCCACTTTTGCGTGTGCAACTGTTTTTCATCCATGAGGGTCTTTCAAGCGGTGGGAACCATGAATGACTTCATTGTAACACTGCGAAGTGTTCCGCTTGGCGAGGTTTTACAAAACTACCCCTTCATCTACCCTTTAAACACTTAATATACAACCAGTTCATCTCGCAAACTCTTAAACAAAACGATAAAAGCATCACAAAAGCACAACCTGACCGATCCAGCCGGAACTATTTAAGATCCAGTTGATATTGTTTGTGGTTGTAGTTGTTTCACTCGGTAGCTTAAATGTCACCAAAATAAAGTGATGGAGAGACACCGGGCGAGTGTTGTTTCCAAAACTGAGACTGATGCACGGATGCAGGTGCAAGTCAAGTTTAGTTTAAACAGTTACAAGGTATCTAAAGTCCCCTACCTGAGCAACGCGGTGTCCCCCTGTCTGCTGACCACGACCTCGCCGGACGCGTAATCCACAGTCTGTCCAGCCGGCAAACACGATGGCAAAAAGCAGCAAAGACTGAGAATTATAGCGGTGAGCCACTGACCGGAGACGCACGCATCCTGCACCGCAAACATTGTGTCCATCACCGCCATTATCAAAACTAAAATATAAAGATCTGGATGCAAATATATTAATCCACGATCTTCCTCCGCGTGAAATGGCGCTCCGCGTAGTTTCCAAGATTTGTTTTGATCCAGACCTGACCGCGGGAGGAAGTCGACTCTCCAGTGGCTTGCACACCATCTAGTGAGGAAATGGGAAACGAGAGCCAGCAGCAGACAGCCCCCCCCCCCAGCTCTGATGCTGTTGCCATGCGGCCGTTTCCCAGGCAACCTGCTCCCTGTAGTTAGTGATGGAGCAGTTGAGCGCCTGGGTGTTCCTAATACAGCAATATTATTTAAATCAGATTTCACCAGCCTTTGGTGACCTCCTCATGCAAACATGCCTGTTGTTGTGCATTATTTCATGTGACCCATCCGAAACGAGTCACTGATAAGGTGAGATTTAATACGGCATGGGTCAGATCTCATTTTGTCATCGGTGGCCCCTTCAGCCCAAAAAAACAAACACTATGTACTCTCAGATGTTACCGTATGACAGTTTTTCCTCACAGTTGGTCACCGCCTTCCAGTTTTAAACTTAGTGGCCTGAAAGATTTCGTGGCACTCTGTAGAACAATGAAAGTGTTGAAAATCATTCACAGTTAAATAAATGGTTGATACAGTCACAAAAGCACCTTCACTCCACCAATATCTTTCTTTAAAGAAACACACATTTTTTTGTTTTTTGGATGTAACAGTTCATTTGATGTGGACCAGATGAGAATTATAACTAATAAGCTAGGAGAACATCCGGCATTGCTAATTACAAATGTTGCATGCATTAATTCTGTATATAGTATTACTATAGATGTTCCTATAGATGTATACTATAGACTACAGTTCCTTTCATTCTCCTTTATTTGATGGTGACGCACACACTCGTTTTGATATAAAGTATATGATCTTCTCCATTGTGGTCGTGGTTTTCAGGTCCTCAGTGAAGGTTTTCATTTTCCTCTCATGATGACCATTCCTTTGATTCTGTTTTTTATCTTCTCACCGGATACGCAATTCTTTCAAAAAAATCCCTTTCTTTTGTTACTTTGCTTTCTGCTGTATTGCGATTTCTTTTTGTATTTATTTTTCGATATTGTCACGCACAACATTTGAGGTCAGTGGAACCTAAAGTTACGAGCAACACCAAGAACATTTTGTTTTAGAGGAGAACCCAAGGTAAGACTCAACACCTAGAACGGCCCTGTATGCATTTACATCAGTTTTCTAGATTATACATCATGCAGTGTGAGATTTAATGGACTCTAATAAGAAATATATTTACTGTTGACTCACTGTCATGGTCGGGCTATTTGTTAAAAGGCTCTGATAAAAGCATTTTGAAGCTGCTCATGTCGAATATTTTTCTTTTAATTGGGAAAGACATGGTTTGGATATAATTGCCTGAATGTCGTTAGCGTTAATGGAAAACAAAGTCCCTTCATTCTGTATCTAAATTGGACTAGCATAGTTAGTCTTGGCTAATCATTTACTCTGCCAACAGCCAAACACTCATTACCAGGTAATTTTAACAAGAATGCAAAACAAGAATATACTTTGTCATTTTTTGACAAAGTATATTGAATATTATTGATATAGTGATATTAATTCACAATATGTATTCTGCATGGTAGAAATGATGTCGTGATCGCTTGACGCACTTGATTTATATCTTTAATTAATCGTAAGATCCAAGATTGACCTTTAAGATGCATCAAAAAGTAAGAAATGAGGTCATTAGAGATAACCTTCTCTTAGACATTGCATGTTGACAGGGTTGATGTAGTTGATAAAGTACATTTCAGAGTTTTTTAAAGATACTTCTTAGGCAAATACAGACATTCATAACCAAACCTTCATTGAAAGTGACAAGTAATGTGATTTATAAAGTCAAACTATATTGAAGTTTCCGAGACGTATAAGAATTCCACCCACGTTAAATAACAAATATCAAGGAATTATTTCTGCTGTTTATTCTGCTAAAATATTAAATCCTAAACCACTATTTTTGATTATTATGTATTGCTATGGTGGCATTCTGATGACATTTTCATTTTTGAATAGTCAGGTTAGCCTTAATTAATTTATTATAAGAAACGTTTAAAGATCTATTCAGAAAGTGCACTAAGTAATTTTACCTCATTAAAGAGTTTAAACATATCTAAAAAGTTCTACTAACATTGCAAACATAGCTGGGTCAGGGTCCAAGATAATTGTCACATCAAACCAATTTGTCAAGAGGTTTTTCTGATCTTCTGTAAACAGTGAGATGGATCATGGGATTAATTTATTTATGCCAAAATCCACCACACTGACAGTTTGTGTTGTGCCAAAATGACATTTTTATCCTACATTATGTTCAGTTGGCATAAACCAGGAGAGTGACGCGGTTGATGCCAACAGGATATAACTCAGTAACACAAACTCAGCTGGTGCCTTCTTTAATTTCAACATAAAATATATCATGTTTGCAGTGTAAACTATATCATCCTTTTTTCTTTTTAATGGAAATCATGCCTGAAGTAAAAACTTTGAGGACTTTTGACTCTTGGAAAGTTAGACGATTGCTGTTCGGCCTTTTAAAATACAACAAAAAGCTACAATCTGTACAAAGCATAGACAACTACACCATCAGGTTTCCTGCTTTAAATTACAACACATGCCCAAGGGAATCTTTCCAATGAAAACAGACAGTGTTTCACTGAAAGAACCACTTCAAGAGAGTGACCTTCATACGCCAGACTGGAAGTTAATTTTACATCTCATTTAAAGCCAGTGATCAGAGAGGCAGAGTTTCCCCTGCAGATAGTGCCGAGGAAGACTGGAAGTTTCAAAGCTGGTTTAATCTTCCTGACCCTCACGCATAGACAGGTAGACTACCCACAGTGCTCTGCCCAGAACAGCTTCATCACAGCTCACACTAAATCTAATTTGCATGCATACCAACCAACAATTTTAGCTTGTAAGACAGTTGTAAAAACTCTCTAAGGTTGTAAAAACTAAAAACTCTAAGTAACAAAAACATTTAAAAATGTTTTAGGAACATTCAAAACATCCAGTTTTTAGATCCAAATTGTGATATAAATGCGATCAATTTGATCACAATGGCCGCTCGTATATAGTGTGTTTAGACTTATATATATAAATACATACACACACACACACACACGTGTTATGCAATGTGTACCAGACCTAATGCTGTACAGTCAAAGGTTTGATTAAACAAGATAAATACTTGTTTAATAATACATAATTTATTTTACTTTCTTGTTTAAAAAATAAGAAAATTGTTTTGGCAATGTCATATCTCTGATCAGTAGCTCACTTGTGTCTGTATAAAGCTAGCCACTGACCAAGCTTGAGCCCCACACTGTAAGCATTTCAGTGGTAGCTGTCATGAGACTCATTAAAACAGGAAATAAAATACATCTGAGAGCTTTGAGTAGTTCAGGAAATGACCAGCAATATCTGCTCTCCCCTCTCCTCGCTCGTGTGGCTGGCAAATAAACCCTTGGAGAAGACAGAAAGTAGTTTATTCAGTCAGGAATTGACTAGATTGTGATATTCAGCAGAAGATAATGAGAAGTGATGGGGCATAGCAGACAGGCCAGATAAAAGGCCTCCAGGAATGCTGAAATCCATTTAAAGGTGGGCACGTTCAAAATTCACACCTCACTTTCAGAAGAACTCTTTATCCACGCATGTTTTTGTCAGTCGCTTCTTTTGCCACATAAACACCAGGTTTAATCTGTTGCGGCCGACAATTTCTGTGGAGCAAAAGCAATGGAACTGAGAAGAAATGTTATTCAATTCCGGCGGGGTCCCTGTAGTAAGGGCTGATATCTGCGGTCACACAAGCAAACAGTAAACAGCCATACCGTGCCATAGTTGAAGAAACTGCTGGAGACCACTTTATCTTCTACGAGGTGGTTCAGACCCAGCACTCAAGTTTATTTGAATTCATCTTAACCAAATGTATGCTCACATTTCCATGTGGTAAATTTAGCTTAACCTGAATTGATTTTCTCACTGGCTCATCTAAATGCAGCTGATGCATTTTAAACAGGTTTTGATTCCCTCCTCGGAGGAGTCGCAGCGTTTTAAACATGCGATTCTCACAGATGCGACGCAGACAGTCATGCGCCCTGTGGGACAGCCTCTGATTGGTGGTTTGAACGTTTCATATGCAACACGGTTTTTGTGATGATCGAACCCAAGTGCTATCGAACCCACACAGGGGATAAGACTTGATTTGGTGCTCTTATTCTTGAACTATTTTACTCATACCAAGCCAGGAATGGCTGCTTAAGGCCTTATTTTACCCCTTTCAGTCGAACAATAGATCATCAGCTCTCTATTGACTTTAAAATACCATTCAAGGTCTTCTCTGTGATTCTGTATTATTTATCTCCCTCATTCTCTCACTGCTATGCAGATAACAAGACAACAAAGGTGCCGTGTTAATACGCTTCTACGACAACAAATTCTCCAATATCCTGTTATGACAGAATCATCTTCTGAGCATCAAATCATTTATCTTTTAAAGCTGCTTATGTCTTCTCCAATGACCAACTTCATTCTTTCAAATAAACACATGCCAAAGCCCAAGTCACCTTTGGTTAGAGCTTCTTAAACGTTTTGCAT
The DNA here is from genome assembly GCA_036877625.1 of Ambastaia sidthimunki. Taxonomy (NCBI): domain Eukaryota; kingdom Metazoa; phylum Chordata; class Actinopteri; order Cypriniformes; family Botiidae; genus Ambastaia; species Ambastaia sidthimunki. The sequence goes on along the minus strand of JAZGTK010000006.1, from coordinate 332,984 downwards.
ATAAGGACGTCTGGGAATTTCAAAGTCTTAAATGACCTGTTCTGTCTTCATAAAGTTATAACATAAACCTCTCAGCCAGGTGATCACTGCAGTTTAAATTAGGGCTCAGCTGCTGTGAATACTGATGATATTCTGTGCTATTCAAAAAATCATAAATATTTTACAATGTGATTATGGATATCATGAAAATGAAACTGCTAAATGCTGTATGCTAAACACTGTGGACCTATAAGGCTATATTATTTTTCTACTTGACCTGATTTTGCCAAAAGAGAGATTTCTGTAGAAAAAAAACAATCTTTACTCCAAACACTACCCTAATCATATACCATATATAACCACATATATACCCTATCCGAACCTATATATATATCTATCATATACATATATATACATATACACATTAATTGGAATACATATACACATTAATTGTCCCAGGGTCAACAGTGAGGTTAACCCAGAAAGATCTCTCAATTATTATACAAAACACGGTCATCTCAAGAACTGAGTCTTGCCAGTCAATCACTGAACATGCTTATAAGAACTATTAAAAACCTGAGAAGCAGTGAATTATAAAACTAATTATTCTGGTTATTTAGGTTAAAATGATGTAGAAAAACATTTCATTTTGTGTATCTATGTTCAGAACAGAGAGAACAGTCTCCCCTCAGTTTAATCATTCATGTGTGCAAATGTTCCTATTTCTGTCTCGAACGATCAAAAGCTCCCATTCAACTTTCTCACAGCTCCATCAATCGTGTACACAGCACAGAGGATACACAAGGATTCAGGTTGTGTTCACACTGGAACTGTATTCAAATTCACATTCAAATTCACATTCAAAGTAGCATTATGTTATGATACAGACAAGTAGTGAGGATCTCATAAAATCATTTTTAAAGAACGCATGCGTGTCACACATCACCAAATATTAGATTATGTGCTGTACATCATGCACATATTTGTGGATATGATATGCATTTATCTCCTTGCTCCACTTTGCAAATCTCTGTCTTCTATATGGGTGTATGCTCTTGAAAAACCCTTCAGTCATTTTTGGATGAAGTTATGATCAAGACTGATCTTCTCCTTCAGCTTCATCAAAGCAATGACCTGGAAATATGTCAGCTTCTAGTGTCACCACGTTCAGTCATCTTTGGAGGCCGTCTGCAGTTCCAAGGTCTCATTTTCAGATTCTGTAGATTTGTAACACAGTGTCCCTACAAGTTTTAAACTAGAATGACATTTTCCAAACACTCGAAGATGACTTTGGCTATTTTTATGAAGTAGATTCCCATCACGTTACAGGGCTCACCGATACACTTTAAGACATGATCAGAAGTTGGTCTGAAACTAAGTGCAGTCAGAATACTGTACCAGCTCCAGATGTCTTCACCGTTTGAGGTAAAAATCAGTTTAAGACAAGGAAACCTGCTTTAAATCGTGTCCATTGTCAAAAAATAAACAATAAAATAATGTAGAAGTGCCACAATAAAGCGGCTGAGGCCCTGAATGATCGTTTCTGCATCTCTCCACATCCTCAACACTCTCAGAAATGAAGGCGCATCAGAAATGAGGCGTCTTTTGATATGTTACTGCTGAGGGAGTGAGCTGAGCTGAACAGATGGAGAGAGCAGCAGGGGTCTGCGTGGACCCACATTTCTATAGAGATTCCTCTGGACAGACAGAGGAAAGTAACTGTGGTAATTAATCCATCTTCCTCATTTCCTTCTCCCCGTTTCTCGCCCTCTTTCATCCTCCACGACAGGCTGGGGTCACCGTAGGGCATCAGTTATTTTTTCTTCAGTATGAAGAAGAGCTGGATGGATAGATGGATGAAGAGGAGAGAAATGAGAGAGAGAAAGAGATGGACGGACTGATAGACAGAGAGACAGACAGAATATGTATGTAATCCTTTACCTTTCATTTAGTGACCATGTTTTCTTTACTCATTTATATTGGACAGAACTTTCTGTAGAACTTTCAAAATAACATTTTTGATATATATCTTGTATTATTGTATTGTTTGCTGGGTTGTGACTGACACTGACTGTTATCTGTCTCTCCCTTCAGCTCTTAAAGCAGAAAGTATGAGATGGACTGAAACTCAGCTTCAGAAGGAGATTGTTAAGTGACTGTGAGGGTCCGTCTCTGAGGAGCTTGAAGTCATTCATAATTTGGAATCAAATTGGTTTAAACTGGAATTTCATTTACTTCATCCTTTCATTTCCTTCATCCGAAGTTTAATTACGGGCGGCACACGGAATCCTATCACAAAATAATATTATTAGAAATGTATTCATTACAGGTCAGAGATTTCGGACTGTCACAGGAAAGGTGGAAAGTCATTTTTGTCAAGACTCATTCCGCTCTTGAGCGAGTGAAGCTGCTTTGACTTCTGTCTCATTTTAGGTTTTGTTGTTTCCCACAGAGCAGAAGATGAAGACTATTCCCATAAGACTGCTGCTGTAGACTTTCTAGACTATTTTTCTAGAAAAGCTCTTGAACACAGGACTGACCTGAGCGTTGAGTTTTGAGCATGACTGCTGGATGTAAGGGAGAAGAGAATTCTTGTCACTTGTTATGGAAAGTTGTAATATCGAGTCACAAAAAATCCCACCCAAGTAAATGAGCCGGAGTCCCGGATTCTCGGATGTGCCAACAGCATGTTCTGTTTTAACAGTATTTCACTCACTGTGAGCGTTTGCACGTTTATATTTTGCTGGCCGAAAATGAGGCCCACATCGCAAGAATGATAACAAGGGACAATTAGAGAGCAAAATGTGTGTATATCTGGCTTAAAATGCTATTTATTCCTGTTTCTGGACTAGAAACTGGATTTAATAAGAATGTTTGTTTAGGAATAGGAACATTTCTAAAAGAATAAGACCATAGTTCTTAAAATTGTACTTAGACAACATAAGTACAGAATGATTAAATTAGCTATTTATTAAATATTTACGTATTATTGTGATGCTAGTTTGTAGTTTGCGTGTTATTGAGTGGGTCAATAATTGCAGTTTAAACTTTGACAGTTTTTATTGCACTAAACCTTGATGAACTGTTACCATGGCAACCGGATCACCCCGTTTCCCTCGCAGGAACAAAACAACAGCAGCGATTTCATGCACAGAATGACTCCCCGGATACTTAATGAAGTGACGCCTATAAACAACATCCAATGCAAACAATATAAGGGAAATGAAGGGCCCTTGCAAGCATCAAAAATGCAACACTCTCTTTTCATCTCCTTATGAGACTTTCGTTTTCTTCTTTGATATTCATGCCCTTATTTGCCATAAAGAAGATATTAATGTTGAATTTAATGATGAAATACTGTGTCACTGATCCAGCGGGTGGTTGGTTGGACCCGGAGAAATGGATCCCGTGACGGATCACACGGAATCATTATATCATCTCTGTCTTCTAGGAGTAAAAAGAAGTTGAAGACCAAGGTGTTTACAGGTCATTGTGTGTGTGATGTTACTATCATTTTCTGACCCAGCACAAAGCTACAGTTCTCAACTGGAACTGTCCTACACTCCATATTGAGGATCAAGTGATGCAACCCTATTGTCAGAGTGTTGGAAAAGAGAAAATGTCACTGGTCATATATTGCTCTGTATTGAATTATTCAGCAGTGTAAAAATAGAATGTGTGAAACGTCAATTGAGGGGATGTCAGATACAATGACAGATGGGATGCTGCCCCCTACCGGATCTGACGTAGAAGTGCAGAATATTTGCGTTCGTAAGTAGGTCTGAATTTTCACCTACACTAAGAGAAAGATTCATGTCGGTTGTTATTGAGAATTTGATTAATATTATTGATATTAAACCTTTGAAACAATAATGTTCAATGCATTGTATGTTTTTTTAAAATGTATATTAACAGTGGTTATGTTCAATTGGTCGTTTAATACTAAAATAAATGACTATATAAAACAACTTTCATAAAATAAATATATTAAATTTTCTTTTATGACACAGCTAAAAAAACAGTAGTAGGCATTGGCCATGAATACTCTGTGTACCATTTAGGCATTAGAGGCACAAATGCCATCTTTGTTTTACTTTCTAACATAAAATTAACCTATCGTAATGCGTAACAAAATCTAGGTGTCTGGAGCAGGTGGCAATAGCCTCAGGCAGGAGGCTAGACTGGGCACTCTTTCTTTAACTGTAATTACATAAATATATAGTCATACACATCCACAGTTCATCAATATTTTGTTGCCACCGTCAATAAAACTCTGCTACTCAACAATGAAATATTAAACAGGCTCTATTTCCTTCCCTCACTGTCTTGTTTAGTTCACGTCAGATGAAATATGGTGTCCACTGTTGACTAGTGTATTCAGTAGGCTACACACACACACACACACACACACACACACAGTTTATGAGGACTCTCCATAATAGAACTCATTCTGATCCATACATCAAACATGACAGTTTAATAACAAGTGTGTTGAGTTTAATATACAGATTGTATCACATACAACAGCTTTAAGGTTTTAACACAATAAAAAAAATCCAATGGTTCAAAAGGGCAAATGATACTGAAAGTTCACATGCTCAGTTAAACCAGATCACAGGTCTGTTTATTGATCACAAATCTAAATTCTCACCGTGTGAGTTTAACTAAATGGGGATGGAGACAATGGTGGGCAGCTCTCCTATGGGTGGGGGGTTGTATTTCTCAACACGCATGAGTCTACGAAGAATGTCATCTCGATCCCTGGGCCAGCTGAAGATTTGTGTACTCTGAAGCCATGAGGGGACGTGACACTGATGGACAAGCAGGTTTCAGTCAGATTATTTAGAGTGACCAGGGTATTTTAAATAAAAAAATTCCCCTTTTGATTCCCATGGGAAAAAGACAGACAGGGTTGGAATGACATGAACGTAAAGTAAATGCCTTTAAATAATGAGAGGGAAACAGTTTTACCTTTTTGGCACCAGGAAACAAGATGGGAATAAATCTGTAGTTCCGGGCTCCGTTCTGAATGAATTCATTTTGTAGCTAAAAGACAAAACACACAGTAAAGGCTGAAAACTCAAGTCACCACTTAATAAATCTAGCAAAGAGTTTTGTACAGTATAGTAACATGTAGTAACCCGTGTACCTGTTTGTGTATGTAGACAGTGTTGAGTGTCTCGTCGTTTTCCGTGCAAAATGATGCACTGGTTACAATCTCGTAGTATTTCGGACTAATGGCTATGATGATCAGATAATCTTTCTGTGCATTACAAAACACACACACACACAATATTCAGACTTGTTCTTCTCTATAGTTAACTTGAGGTGTATTTTGTAACTGCTAAAACTGGTCAGGTAGGATTTATCACTCTGGTTAAAGCACAACAGTTTGAAACATCCTCTGAGGTTTAAAAAAAACATTTTAAATTATTAAATTTCTCATGATTCAATTTTCCTTTATTGCATAGTGCCTTTGTCTTATTTCCCATGAAATGCGGAGACATTTCAAAGTGAATAGTTTTGTCAACTGTATGTCAGGGACCAATCCTTGGCATTTACAAACTTAAAATTTCTGAAAGATATATGATGGCACTGAGCTACAAATGTCATGTAATTTTGATAAGGTACATTTGTTATCAGTATGTGTTCGGAACAAAAACTATCAAAATTGCATGACCATTCAAAGCAAATCACACATAAGATTTTGTTTATTCACCTCATTTATGTATCGCTCCATGAAGTCAATTTTGCTTATGCTTTTAAACTGCTGCTCAAACATGTCAATCTGAAAAAATCAAACACAAAATCAGAGACTTAAAACATCTTAAACTAACCGTATATTTGAATACAGTAACATTTAGAACAGGCCGCTTGTCTTACATGAGTGTAGAAGCCATTGTGTCTCAGTAGCGCGACAAAGTTAATAATTTCTTTGACGTGTTTTTCATCGTCCGCTTCGTAAGTAACAAACACCTTCCCTGCAGAAATGAAGAGCGAGGAAAAACATTTGAACAACCTCCCAAAACAATATAAATTAATAAACTCTTAACATAACTAACAATTTTTTAAATAAAACAATAACAGTAGTTTATATAGTTTGAACAGTCAAATATTAAAGACAATCTAATCTATGTACAATGTTTTAAAAACATTGAACATGCACAAACATACTATTGCGTTTATGTTTGGAAAGCTTAAACAGTTAATAACATGTTCACACGAGCTGTCATTTTTCTCAAAATTATAGTTGAGTCACAAGCACATAAATTCTGCTCAAATTTCACATTCTTTCAGTGTTGTGTAACTCTGTACTCACTCTGCTCCAGGGACAGGGGGGCTGTGCTTGGGGTTCGAGGGTGTGCAGAGGTGTGGCCACTGTGTGAAAGAGAGCACCGATTTAAAACTCAGAAAATCGTTGCAAGATAAGTTGCAAGATAAACTCTATTTATTGCACTTACCTCTGAGAAAAGTCTGAGCATGACTGCCTGCTGTTTTCAGGGCCTGTTAGAGATGAAAGGTTCAAATATGTCAGATATTAAGCAAAACATGCAAACAAAGGCTAATAAAAGGCAAATAAAACACACCTAAACAAGTTTAACATTCAAATATTTAATCCTGCGGCACAAAGAAGAAAAAAAGCTGGGGGGTTTTTTCTCGTAAAAAAGCTGGTTGCCCAAATCTGCATGCATAATTACTCAATTAGTCTGGTTTGTACAGGTTGGATTGGTTTGCCAGGTGGGTTACCAGCAACCCTGTGATAAAGATCTAATTTATTAATGACTTTTAAAGACATTTAACAACATTAATGACTTTTAAAGACAGCAGGGATAATGTTGACTTTTGTTCACGGATCGTTTTACAATGTTGCTATTTTCACAAGTTCTGAGTCACTGGTGAATCACTCATGATAGACGTGGAACCCAAACAACAAAAGACTTACATGGAGGCCAGCAGGGCATGTGAAAACTCGGTCCGTGATGGGAACCCTGATCCATATGACACATATCCAGAGGGTACTGGCCACAGCAGGGCGGCCCACGAGACGGGTAAGGGTGCGAGGGCAAGTAGTAGCTTTGAGGAGCGAACGCAGTTGGGGTGGAGCGTAGCGAGCGAGGAGCCTCCAAACTCACCTCTCCCTGACTCGGCCTGTCCGGAGAGCAAGAGTGGCAGGGATCACTAGGATAGCTGCAATAATTTCCAGACACCAAGCAGGAGGGCAGGTTTCTGCTGGGGTATTCCATCGAAATACTGCCCAATGAACTAAAGCGGAGCCGGTCGCTGTCATACGGCTCCTGGGTGCTCATACACACCCCAGTCCGACTCGGAAAGGGTGTCTGGGGACCGTAGCCATAGGGGAGACCTACAGGGGGCTGGTATGGGCTGTAGCTAGATTGCGTGGATCTGTACTTGACATTCCGGCCTATACAGGTATTTGGAAAGTCCGACTGGGAGCTGAGAGAACATTCATTTCCAGACACGCAGGAGTCAGCGCCAGTAAGTCGGGAATCTGCGGAGTCTGAGTTACGGATAGTGTCGTTGATGTTGGTTTTATCCATAGTCTCGTCGTTTTCTTCTGGAAAGTTGATGGATTGTAAACTGTAGTGGTCATAGGGGGGAATATTCCTAGATATTAAGAAAGAACACGTAAGTGTTTATGAATTCAGATACTGAATAGAATATTAGGTGTGAAATGAAACAAAAAAAATGGAAATGTGAAGAGGTGTATTTGTTTCACAATAATACACAGTGATTAATATATAGTATAAGGAAATACCAAAACTTAAGTCATGTCATGTATTGTTTTTACCTATATGCAGCCGACTGCAAGCAACGCAGAGGAATCATCTTTCTTACGAACAACAGAAATGGGCTGCGTCCATTTCAAACGCCCAAACAGCACACAACTCTGAAAAAGTGATCAGTAGGATTTAAAATGTTATAAAATAGTGTTATATTTGCACTAACCACAAATAACAAAACAATCAGCATCATATTTAAGTTTATAATGAATGTCTCCAGTCGTCTTGACTGACGATTAAAAGCTGACATTTAGAAAAAAAGCAAAAACCTCTGGCTACTGAAACCACACGTGTGTTAAGGGGATTTTCTGTCTTTTTAAGATCTAGTTACAGTATGAAATATCAGTTCACATCAGCGGAAAATGTCAATACTGCAGCACAAGCCAAAATCAGACATTATGGGAAATTACAACTAAGATATTCTAAATGCAATGTTTAATTACTTTTATTACCAAACAAATCACAACCATAGTTCAACCTACATAAATCATGTCCTTTTTTGAACAGTTGTACAGTAAATTATTATGTAAAATGTACATAAATAAATAAATGTTTAGAGGCCTATTATTTCAATATCTAAATAGGGAGTTTATGGAAACTGTAAACGTATACTGAAATACTTATATACTTCTTAACATTGTACAGTATTTTTATAGTTACTTCTGTAAAACATAAACTAAAATGGTATCTCCTATCTCCAAACAGTGTAAGAAGACTTTAATATCTTTTCATTTCTTTCACTGGTAGCTTTGGTGGTAAACATGGTAAACATTTGCATTGTATTAATAATTGTGACGTGATCTATGATATTTTGGTTAATGTTATGAGTTTAGTCATTTCATAACTTGTATCTCCTGGTGTTACAGTCACTGTACAAGTTCATACTCGCTCATTGAAGCTTATTGCATTTTGTCGCACCATTGAAGAGAGGAAAATGTTTTCACAAAGTTTTGCTCCGGTACATTTTAACTTACTGGTTTACTAAACAAGTATTGCCACTCTCACTTACCTGAGCTCTTAAAAAAACAATAAAAGATGAAAAGACAGTCGAGGAGACAAACTCTCTGTTGATATGAGACACAATTTTGCACAAGTCTTTTAAAACACTTACATACCAATAGGTTCATCAGTAGATCTGCTTGCATAAGTGATTTAATTCCAGATAAACTCTGTAAAAAAAAAGCTGATATTGATAAAAGCACGACAGACCTGCTGAAAGTCTTGCAATGGTTTAATAAACTGCCGCAAAGCGTCTCAACACCTGAGTGTTCACCGCAAACACCCCCCGCCCACTTCCCCGAAATCACCCCCCGTTATCACATCCCCCCCGTTATCACATCCCCCCCGTTATCACATCCCCCCCGTTATCACATCCCCCCGTTACTGCCTTTATCATTTCACAACATTAACCATCATCACCATCTCAAAAACTAATGATCCAATCGATTATTTAACAAATTATTGCTTTTAGTTGATTCACAAAGCCTAAATATTGTAAGTATAAACTTTCTAATGATTTCTAATGAGAAAGTGGTAAATACATCACATCTATATATGTAAGATTGTTATCGTTTTTATTTATGCTGTTTTTGTTACACTTTAAGTTTCAGTTTAGGTGCTTGTTACATCAGAATAATCTATTTTAAATGTTAAATTCGATATGAAAACATTTAAATAAGGGATGAGTTGAGATGGAGCAATGCTAACAATAACATTTATTAATCAAACATTTAATTGATTACATTAATGAATAACCATTTGTTTTAAAGTGTTGTCTTTATGTTATAGAACATCTATATTTCCACATCTTAACATGTTTGCTCTTTCTTTTGTGTACAATAGAGTATATTTTTTTGCATTGAAAATTAAACAGATGAATGATCATTATAATGTCTATATATCCACTAATTCTGGTGGCTGGATTAACCTTTTATCCACATTATATCTCTTTGTGGTAACACAAATCCTGTTTCATTACAGGGTTATTTTTGTGAGCGTCCCTCTTTCCCAGCATCCTCTAGTTCAGCGTGCGGCTTCTCAGTGTCCGTTCAAAGGTCTTCTCATCCTCTGCACTTGGTCTTTAGAGCAGTCCTTCCCCTCATAGTACATGTGGTCTGGAAGTCAGTAAAGACCACCTTATTAAAAGATGCTAATTTAAAAACCATTTTTAAAAATTTATGAAGTAAGGGTCATATTTTGACCCTCAATGTCCTTATCTTCCTCTTCATCGCTCTCATTAAGCTTAATGGGGTCTTCTTCCGTGAGCCGTTGTCCGTTGCGGGACGCTTCCAGGATTAGCCTGAGGTCCACGGTTTGGATAGAGCTCTTCTCTGAAGACAGCAGCTCATTCACACCTCAGGATGTCACTCAACTAACGGTGGGAAGATAAGAAGATTACTGAGAAAGAAAGACAATGTTTTTCACATGAAGTTACTTCACACGAAGTTAAGAAACCACAGTTAGACACACCGAGATATGAGCCAGGAAACAGGATGTAGTAACAGCACAGCATGTTAGATATAATGGAGATAAGCTTAAGAAGTAAGACGCATGGAGCTCTCTTGACCTTAAGAGCAGAAGTTGCAGATACCAGGATACAAAGTTTTGCAATAATGATGTATAACGATAACACAAGGCCAAAAATGGATAATAAATAGATTTGGAGATTCTGCTGTTATAGTGAATATCAGACAGTCAAACTGTTAGATTGGTGCTTTCGGAGTGTAAACTCACCAGCTTTAGTGCTAATGAGGAATATAACCTCTATGGTGCTAAAGTTTGTGATAGCTAGGCTACGTTCCTCTCCCCAAATCGAGCCATCCAGACCCCCAAACCTGTAAACCTGCAGAAGTGGGAGGGACCAATCAGAGCTGGCAGTTACACAGCCGGTAGCACCTAAACACACACGCAGCAGTAAACACAGGATGTGATACTAACCCCACATCAACTGCTCTAGATCAGGGGACTAGATTACTAGAAGAACATGTAGGGTACGGTTACATAAACGTTCCATATTAAGAATACGATTTCCTTTTGAAAGCAAACACAATTTCTTATGTGTCATCATCATGCGATTCCAATGTATTCTGGCTTTTTGGAAGCAGTTTGTTAAGATTTGAAAGCATGGGGTGGCGATCACACTACTAGTTGTCTAGTGGGGTTCCTTTAACTAACCAGTTTGGTTAGAAGGTTATTGTTACTCTGGCTTAAAATGTGTGTCATGTAGATACTGATTTTATGTGCAATTAAGCACTAAATCCTTGAAAAGCAAAAGAAAAAAATAATGATCAACTTTTCAGGTAGTTGCATCCCTCAGTCATGTCTATTAAAGATAAGAAATAAGAAAGCAGTTTGAGACAGTCTGGGCATAAAGAGCACTGAGAAAGAGCACTGGAAGCCAATATAAGCCTTTATGTGAACAAAATTATAGCATATCTCTTGACCTTTGATTAAAAGTTTTCAAATATTTAAGAACATTCTTATAAAGGGCACCAACAGTTTAAAGAAAATTAAACTGAGGAAAGGTGCCTGATTTCCTTTTAACTCATATGATTGTCCTATAATATTTAAAGTAATTTATTGATTTTGTTTTATTGAATAATTTGTTGTACTTGTTTTCCCATTCGCATTAGTTTGAGGTCTAACAAGCTAAACAACACAAGAATGCAAACAAGTTTGAAAATATGTACATTAAAAATTGTGAATTATTTGTATTTGCAAAATATACATGTTGTATCTATGAACAATTTTCACCTTAACAACTGAACTGTTGAAAACGACATTTTTTGAGTACCAGTGCAGTTTATATGTTACTGTCTCCATCTAGCGACACCGACGGCACACAGCAGCGCGTCCAATGAACTGCCAGACAGACGTCATCATTGTTAAATATAATCAAATTATAATCAAACCCTTAAATGTAATCTAAACACTAAGGCTATGTATCAATTTAGACATAAACCATGTTACAAAAGAAAAGTTGCTGATAAAACTAGTGCTTATTTACAATATTTAATTTATTACAATAATAATAATAACACTTTAAAACTTTGGTAATCTTATACTCCATGTTTTGAGCTTTACTCTGTGACACAGCAAAAGGTCTTAGTGTCATTCTGATTATTTGTGGATCCCAAACCACCAAGTTTGGATTGATAAGAGTCCAAACACCCCGGTTCTTCATTTCACACACATGGAGCACAGCATGGAGAAAAACTTCAGGATGGCATCTCTGGAAGAAACAAATAAACAGTGAAAAGGCTTTAATATAGAATCCAAAGCAGACATTATATATTCTAAAAAACACCTATTAACGCTTCTAGAATGACTTTCAAAACATGAAACGTAACAAACCTTGCAAATGGAATATATGACAGCCCGTACCTTTTACAAAGAAAAATGCATTGATTTTAAACACCTTTACTTAATGTTATACACACTTTAGTGTTTACAGTATTTAGTGTTTAATATATAACTTAAGTCAATAATGTGCTTAATATTATTAACTGTTATGCTTACCAAGCAAAGGCAAGAGCTTGCAAAATTACAAACACCAAAGTGAGGGCAAAGATTTTCCACTGTGGTAAAAACAATAAGGTTCATAAAAGCTGAAAACAATATTTCATCACATTTAGCTTATGTGATATAACTAGTGATCACAACTCACCCAAAATGCAGCACACAGTGTGAGAACCAGACATGTCTATAGAGCATGAAAGAAAATGTCATAAAAGTGTAACATGAGGGTGTGGGTCACAAAAAGTTTATGCAAGGTTACTAAAAGCTGTATATAACTGAAATGTAAAATTATTTCATGTACACTCTTAAAAATAAAGGTTTTTATAGGTTCTTACACATTGTGCAATAATGGGTAGGAATAAACATCGGTCAAAAGGTCTCTTGCCTAAAAAATGTATCTGCATTTATTGTTTAAAGACCCCCTAACATTTCTGTTCTATTAGATATGGGTAGATCCTCATTGTTGGATTGTAGAAGTGTTTAGTGTAGTTGTGTGACAGTCAAATAATAACTCACTATCATAACAACTGTAGCAAAGACTCTGGTTTTGTCACACATCCGTTTCAGCTGTTTGACTGGCCCCATCAAAAACATGGTGCTGTCCAGGGTTCAGATTGAAAAGTGATGTCATTTAACAAAAATAATAACTATTGCATTTAAGTTATATGGGCTTGATAACTCACCTTGCTAATGAACACAAGTTCCCAAACGTGTAAAAAACAATGAAGAGAATTATGCCTATTTTGGGAATAAACAGGCAACACACCCCCTAAGATATAAAGAGAGAAAGTTAATATTATGTGAATATTAGTAATAAAAAGTTGAACCAAATAATGTAAGACATAAAAGTTTCTCTTTATTTAAGATCTTAAGGCATTAGCAATGGTCATACTTGCTCTGGCATTCCTGAAAGCGGGTCTAACCGGTGATACGGCTCTTCTAAACATATGCTTGTGAAAATCCACTTTCAATTTGCTGAAATAACCAAAAATAAACTTATTTAAAGTTTAAAACACTGACCAGGATAGAACACACCAATCCGATCACCATACAGGCGATGAAACCTTTTACACGAGTTCCCCATCCCAGCGTGGACGCTTCATTCGCCGCCTGGAGTGATTTACAAGTTGCATTACACGTTTTAAGTCGGGAAGTATCCAATTATAAAGTATAACATCAATGTTTTGTTTAATGCATATATGTTTGTTTATTAAAGAAAATGTAAATAAATAAATAATGAAAAGTACATAAATAAACTGATAACAATAACAAAATTGGCAACTAATAAACGCAATTTAAAGTGAATGAAGAGCACTTATTTTAAGACATACAATCATTTACCTGCAGTATATTACGGTTGTCGTTGTTTCCATCACGACCACCCAGAACAGCTCTGAGTTTATCCATAGCTTTATACTCTGTTATATTAATGTATTCATGTAGTACAATTGCACTGTGTCACCGTCTAGTCGTTTGACATCTTACAGCTCATGTCTTCACTGTCTGAGTTTCATTTAAACAAACTTTTACAACCACCTGTTGGCCACCTACTGGTACTGCACAGAAGTACACCTGTGTGCCAAAGTTTTAATGATAAAAATACATAATAGCCAAATAAACATTGTTATACATAATAAAATCTCTTTATTACAATATAGAAGGTGTTTGAAATATATTCATCATCAATTTGAAACAAATTATGTCAATAAATACATGTCATAAGCCTCTATAAATTTACATTTCTTACAACTAATCCTACAATAGCCTATGTTCAGACACAACCATTGAATGTTATGGCACTAATAAAAACAACAGGCTATGTAAGAAATTGCTATGGCTGTCCAAAATTGTTAAGTAAGTGTCAGAACTTCAAAAATCTTTCCCAGATGTGACAGAATTATGGGATGGAATATTAAAAATAAATAAAAGAGTGACCACACAAGATAGCAAACAACGTGTACATATCGCTGTAACTAAACTTGTAGCATCGGTCACTTGTAGTTTGAGGCAACTGATCTTGGCAGGCAAGACTATGTTTGTTCTCTTGAACTGTTCTCCCAGCTGCTCCTCAGGAAATGAAGACAGGTTTAGTTTTAGTAACAAAACCTCTCTATCTCTTTCTCTATCTATTTTATGTCATACTTTTCTCTAATATCAAGTAGCTCAAGACGGATACGTAGATGAAAAACCCTCATAAAACGTCATCTTCAGACTCCACATCTTTCTCCATTGGTTTCAGGAGTCCCATTTCCATGGGCGGAATTCTCCTCAGTTTGGAACGGACACCACTGGAGAGCAATGAACATTCATTTTAACCTATGAGACGCTACGTGAACTTGAAACTGTATGACGTGGAGACACAAAAATTTCCAAGGTGTGTTTCCTAAATCTAGGAAGGAATCTTAACTATTATGTGAACTGTGATTTTTATCACTCTGTTATGTCTGGATGGTTTTGTATGTCATGCTTTTAACAGTGGATGAATGTGTGCATACTCACCAGAGGACAGACAAGTACACTACAGCAACAATGAGCAAAGCAAACGCCAGATGCCAACAATAGCATAAGGTTACGAACGTCGCATTGTCATGGTCTGCAAGATCCCATTTCACCTGACTGGGTGGATATAACACAAAGCCGATCTAAAAAAAAAGATTTACGCAAAGAGTTGATGCCAGAATATTCGTTTGCACTGTTTTTGTATACAGTTGTACACACACACACACACACACCCACACACACACTGACCTGCCAGAACCAGCTGCCCTGTAGTATTGTAAGAGTGGCTCTCAGGAATTCTAGTGGGATATTTCCCCTGTGGAAAACCTCCAGGAAGCAGATGAGGGCTTGTCCAAAGACGGCATAGAGGAGAAGGGTGTGAACGAGGACATCCAGCATGTCTCTGCCATGGAGATGGTAAAGAAACAAAAATCCTGCAAAAAGCAGATTTACTTCCTATATGATTCCATGACACATACTTGATTATCAGTATCAATCAGGCTCTGTTATAATGTAGGTATTATGTGAACAGTTCACAAAGTCTTTTAAAGAGTCATTCTCAAATGCAACACACATTTTATGAATACATTTTATCCTTTTATCCATATTACATTTACACGTGACATGTGAAACTTTTAAATGGGTTCCCTGGGAATCAGACCCATAACTTTTGCATTGCTAACGCAATGTTCTACCCTCTGAGCTACAGGAACACTCACTGTACCGTATGAGTGTATTTAAAGAGAACACAGAACGAGATCTTACCCTCGTTAAAGAAAGCAAGACTCAATAGCATGCGGTCTAATGCGAGCGGGGCCACGTCTGTGCCGTGGACGGTGAGAGATGCAGCTCCTGCTATAGCAAAGAACAGATACATGGTGGTGTGTTGCCAGTTCATCAGCTGATTCCAGTGCTGAGTGGAAGAATTGTAGAGTTGAAACTTGGGTCCACCTGCAAGAAGCTGCTCGGCAAACATGCCTGTGTGAAAATCAGCAGAAAATGCAACGGATGCAGAAAACGCATTCTAATACAAAATAAAAGTAATTTACAGCCCAAGAAATTGCATCTTAAATACTATTAAAATAAATAAAAATAATACTATTAAAATATTTATTCTTTGTACTTTTTTATTCTTTCTTTAGTAAAACATCTACCCACAACAAACAAACAAACAAACAAATAAATAAACAAGCAAACAAAGTTGATCTCGTGAATCTATAATGTAACATCAAAAACATTTTAACTCCTAAAGAATCAAGTAGCCAAGTCAAGAAGCCCATATGGCAAAAATACTGATAAAAACAAGGTTACAGAGCTTTTATTTTTGCAAGACTGTTGGCTTGACATTTGGTTTGTAATATTTAAGGTGTGAAGGAAACTTACCGATAATAGAAAAAGACAAAATAACTGCTCCTTCTATGATTTCCATGCGCCGCAGCGTAGCTCGATTTGCGAGCCTTCCCGCACCAGCACTTTTGTTTCTGCGGGTGGTGTATAAAAACGACTGCTTCCCGGCCCACCACACACCAGTAATTAGGAACAAACTTCCAGGTAATGCATGGCCTTTAAAACTTCCCATGATTTCCTAAATGTCCTGGAAATTAAATAAACAGTTTAAAAAGTTTAAAAAAAGCCACAGTAATAATAATGTGTCCTCAAATATGGTTTACAAATTGTTATTAAAAAACTAAGTGGGGTCAAAAGTGTGGCAGACTGAGAAACTGGCAGCAGGGTGGAGTTTAAAAGTGTCAAAAATAAAACACAGGGCTCAACTTCCCAATTATTTAATTGCCCCACTAAACAAGCATATGATGTCGTACACATGCACAGCCATGAACTGGGGGAAAAGGAAACATCATAGAAACAAATCAAGGGGAAAGAAAAGCACGGAGAGCCCTCAGACGGCTTAATGAGGGTCCGGGAGAAAACCTCACAGTGCTATTTAAAACAGCACACAAACACACACAACAGCTGAAGACAAAACTGAGACAAATCAAAAACCTGCATTATAAACTCTGTATGTACTGAAAGCAAACATTCACCATCCACATGAAATGTTGGACTTTAATTAGTTCAATTTTAAAGATCAGTAGAATTTCTGTTTAAAGGGATAGTTCACCCCAAAATTAACATTTTCCATCATTTACTCACCCTCATGTCATTCCAAACCTGTATGACTTTTTTCTTCTGGGAAACACAAAAGAAGGTATTTTATTAAATGTCTCAGTGGTTTTGCGTCCACACAATGGAAGTCAATGGGTGCCATGAGGGTTAGTAAATGATGGAAGAAGTTTTTTTGTGGGGTGAACTATACCTTTAATTAAAGGATAAGTACTGTGCACCAATATAATTTGGGTCTTGTGACTAAATTCTCTATTCAACAGTAAGGTGGTCATTACTGCCATAAGCATATGTGTGTTTAATGAGTGTGTGTCCTTGAGACTAAAGCCTTTTATCAGATAAACAGCTCCTGCTTACAACTGCTTTTAGAAAGAAAGCTAAAATTCAAACTGCTAATACTATCTGCATTGCTAGGTTGAATGTTTGAGACAAAAGAGAGAAAATTTCTTTTGGTGTAAAAAAAATCTAAAATGTGGAAAAGTAGAAAACAAGCTAAAGAACTTGCTTGCTTTTACTCCTCGATTAATATTTTTTGTAACATTTTACAATTAGGTTCCATTCGTTAAAGTTAGATAATGTTTTTGCTAACAATGAACATATCTGAATATATTTTTACAGCATTTAATCTTTATTTATTTTACATAATGCAAATTCAACTCTTCATTGTACACATTTTACCACTCTAGCATTGTAAATCAAGGCAATGATTATCATCTGTGGTCCAGCTTTGATCAAATCAGTCTTTCAGGGGTCTGAACACCCCTCAGGATGCTCTTCTGTCACCATGGAGACAGAGCTGAGTGTACCTCTCCACTGAAGAGCCCGATACTTATTTACAACAACGTGGCTAAACGTGAACTGTAAGTAGGGACAACATTTAAAAAAGATACACACAAACAAATACACTCTCAGTTCTTGATGTAATCATACATTCAACTATGTATCAAAATTCCCTACCAAATGCATATATCACTACGAAATTACTATATGATACACTGAAATACTGTAGTTTAATATTGTAGTAAACAATAAAAAACAGTTCTCAAGTCTGTTGTCTCCACATATTTTGTTTATTGGGTATAAGACATGGGACGTTATTGGGTATAAGACATGGGACGAGGAAAAACAGCCTTCTCAATGTCAACAAAGACTGAAAATATTTGGAATATCATGGGAATTGTGTGTTTTTCTTTATTCACTTTTTATGATAACAACATTCACTATATAAACGCACTAACGACCACCAAGGTCCGTTATGAGAGTAACATATAAGAGTTATAAGAGTTAATATATAAAAGCGGAAATAACAACTAGTGGATATCTTACCTTGGAGACTGAGCAAATAATTTGTATATTCCTGGAAAGGACAAGGAATAAATCTCAAAGTTGATGTTTTTCCTCGATTGTCTGCATTTGATGCTACAGCAGTTTATCAAATTTCTTTAGGGATCCTCAAACGACTCTAAAGAAGAAACAATTCGTGTCTTTTTTGATCATTTTGACCAAACTTTTCTATCTGCAACTCACGTTAACTTCCTCAACTTTTCCAGCTGTTCCTTCGCCAGATTTAGGGGGGCTTATATTTTCAGTCATTTGACTGGACCCTCCCACTCTAATAAACGATTGGTCCGTGGGGCGAGTAGACGTCATTATTTTCAACACTGATTGGTTAATTCACCTGTCAACCAGCAAGAGTTGGTCCTTTATCCACGTGTGCACTTTTTCTGCTAGGTTGTCCGCTACACAGTAAACGTGAATTTCAACTGAGTGGTTTAATAAACTGAAAGTTCAAATTCAAAACACCTTTGCCTTTGCTGTTATTGCATTTTTAAAACCTTAAAATTATTTATAGTCTTTTAAGGTACTCAAATGCATGATGTGATGAGATACGCTTGTTCTCTATTAAAAGACGAGAGCTAAGTGTTTCAATTGCTTTGTCCTATTTGTGAAATGCATTGATGCACGTATCGTAACTCTGTCCCGCCCTATAATGATAAAAAACAGAACAACAAAACACTCTGCAGGCTTTTCTACTAAAACTAATATCAGATGTTGGTAACGGGGAAGCTGGACAACAGAGATCATCTCATTTTATTTTGTCCCCATCAGGTTTATTTCACATTTTACAACATGTGCCACGCAAATAAACTACTTGTGTACACATTTAAATGTGTTTAAACTAGACAGCATCCTGGCACAGTTAAACAATGTTCTTTAAACGAGGCTATGAAAATATGTTACATTATAAAAGCAATAAGTTTCAACAATGAACGCATTTCTTATTATGTGAGTATTGAATTTAAACAAATAACATTTTCTATAACTGCAATGTAATATTTACAATTCTGGCAATAGAGAAACATCACAATACTTTTTCACAATACAAAGACATAAATCCTCGGCCCATCAGTTTGGCATGTGTAGTTTATAGGTGATGTAGATGTTGTGTGATTTCATAGGCACAGAGGGACAAATAATGAGAAAATAAAAAGGCATCGTGGTCCATTTTAAGCAAGCATGATTTTTAGCCCAGCCAAACATCCCGTTCTGTCAGCTCAGAGGAAAAAATGCAAGAGGAGAGGGAGAAAAAAGGAATAAATGAAGGTGTGGAACAGGAGAAATACTCTAAAGATTAAAACAATGACAGATTCACGTCTTACTGTACCTCTGACATTGTCTGCAACAGAGTGATAATGTACAAATATATAATAAATATTATAATGTGAACTGGAATCAGAAACTAAAAAAGCTTTAGTTTTAAGGAATTATTTTGACATTTTGGTTGCAAAATGTGGCAGTAATGTTACTTCTTGGCTGCCTCTATTATTATTTGTTAGTTAAATTTTTGCGTGACATAACCCAACCTCAACTAAACCATGCTAGAAAAAATAACGCGAAAATTGAAAATAAGTGCAAAAAAATTAATGAAAGGCTACACTGAGACAACTCTGAAAATTGTTTACGGTTTTACATTTATTTCATCCCTTCGTGAGGGACTTTTATTTTGACTGTCTGACGTCATGCTCTGGACCAGGAACTACTTTCCTCCAGCGCTTGACATTAGTGATCGGCTGCTTGTTATGCCCTTGTTAGCTATGAAGCTCAACCTAAATGCCCTATTTGTAAAGATGAATTGAGTTTAATATCTGATAAATATCTGTTTTTGCTGTTAAGTTGCTCACAGCAGCATGTTACGAGCCGGAAGTGTAGTTACCTGGTGAGTAGTGCGATTGTCAGCTGTTTATAGTACTGCTTTAACCCAGAAACATTAGATTATTATCATTATAAAAAGACTAGTCACGCATCTAAATGCACTATAATTGTAAAAGTTAACTGTACAGATTGGCCCTTGTTATCTGGTTGGTATTACCTAAAGCGACAGACTACACTGACTGATATAAAGACACCACCCAGTCTCTTCTGTAAACTGAAATCACTTTCGGTTTTGGTTAAATCGTATTAATAAAAAATAAATTAAAACCGATACAGTAATATGTTATTAATATCTAATTTGATATATGTCTTGCTTTTTGCAAAGGAATACGATGTGATTCTGATAGAAATCGCTACTGTTTTTATTGCTTTTTTTGCTTGCATATATATATGTATATATTTTTGCTTGCATT